>JAANSO010001532.1:0-16560 GCA_036507315.1 Lepidocyrtus fimetarius | reverse complement strand
AATATTTTTAAAGACAGTTTGTCATTTACCGGAGGAATCAATCATAAACTTGACATTCAAATTAAGCCAAATGGCAAGGCCATAATTTTCCGCTCAGAAACACTTTAGCATTCAAACTACTCGGTGAAAGGTAAAGCTGACTAAAATATCATAAATAAATGGAAAAGAGTGGAAAAAATCTCACAAGTGCAAAAGGCAAGTGTTAAAAAGTATTTATTTTTATAGTAACTTTTTTCTTTCAATGGCTAATTTTATTTTTATATCAATTCTAACAATTGTGTTCTCTTCTCGTCTATCTGAGAAAAATGATTTACAAAAGTATCCAAAATTGAAGTGCTCATTTGACCTTGAACGTATAAAAACCAACTCTTTGCAAAAACCCATCAGTTGAAATGCAGTTTTATTTTAGACGGCTCCTTTTCGATAAAATTGGCCAGGTCAAATGGACCTGTTTGTTTATGGCTTCGTTTGTAGTTCAATTCATTTCATAAAACAGCGTTTAGCTGTTTATGATTTCTATATTTCAAAATCCATAAACTTGATAACAGATATATCACAAGAATCTCTTACTGCGTATTATTTCATCGGTTAAATTTAAAATTGAATTTGTTATTAAGGAAGAATAAATTACTTTTAAAGATTCATAATAAGCCCTGCATTGGTTTACCTAAGCAGCCGTTGTTAATTTTCCTGTAATATATTTTATGTATATTTTAGTGTCCACTTTGTTGATATCATTTAAGTAAGTGTAGCAGAACTAGTTAAAACGGTCAACTGATATGAATATATATGCTACAAAATTAATTGAACTTGCACTCCTGAAAAAATTCAAACCTGCTTTCATAAGGCAATAAAAAGTTAACTATAAAAATTATCGTCGCTGGTTTTCATTCTTCTTTTCAGTACATCTTCATGCGACCTTTAAGTTTGGTTGTGCATAAAGCTTTCTTGACAAGAAATCGTAATTTATTGAATTTTATCAATTTTAGGCTGATTTTTGGGTTGCAGGATTTGCTTTATCTAACATTTCAAAGATATTTTTCTCCTGGGAATGACTACATTTAGAAATTAGCTTTTATTATTCCTGAGAAAGGAGATTTGCAACCAGTCATCTGCTCAATTTTTAGTTTCTGTGTTGTGTAATGCAGCAGTGCAGTTTTGTAATTTCAGCGATTAATTTTTACAAGCAGTATCCACCGTAGTATTAACATTTGATGGAATTATTGCATTCGTAATGACATGATGTAACAATGAAATTTGTTTATGTGACAAATCTGTATATATAAAAGAATATTTTATTAGGCAATGGTACATCCTCTTTTAACTTTTATATAGCAAAATATTTAGTCACTGAAGCTTTGAAATTTTATAAGTTATCCCTAAATTTTGTTTTAAAATTTGTCATAATATTATTTCTTAACTAGTCAGTTAGTAAGTTAAATTTTGCAGACTTAAAGTGATGCAACAGAATAGCACAATTTTGTGGCAGGCCACAATACCTAGAACAATCTTCAAGGAATATAGCAGAGCAAGCGACAATTTAAATTACCTATTAATTAAGATAAACCTGTTCATTATGTTCCTGTATTTCCTATTCATTATTGTTTACCGTGGCGTGCGTGATCGTAAATTGCTTTTAATAAAAACATTCAAGGTTAAATTCTTCTTTCTGTTATAATATGGATTTTATGTCATGTGTGATGTACGGAAGTATGACGCAGGACAAAAGTTATTACGCGATTGATGTTTTTGTTGAAAATGTAATCTTATCGAAACATTCATAGATAAAATCCGCGTATTTACTCTTTTTGGCTTTGAAATGCCCAAGTTGGGTCTGTTTCAGATATATTTATTTAGAAAAAGGAGCATATCGTCGTTGGCTCAGGAAACGGGGACAAGTCAAATTTTAAAAGTCAGGAATCGGGGACAACTCACTTTGGAAGGGGGACAAGTTAGCAGAGTTGTCCCTTTTTCTGGTCAGGCTTTGCCAGTGACTTGTCCCTTTTTCCTGACTGTTCAAAAGTGAGTTGTCCCCGATTCCTGAAATTTGAAATTAGAGTTGTCCCTTTTTCCTGAGCCATCGACGATATCCCAAAGAGCTGATGTCTCCTTTAATAATTACAATAATTTGCCTCGCTTTTTTAACTGCAGGATTGCTTACGCATTTAACTTTGTACATGAATGTTTGGCCTTGTTTTGAAAGATGGACTAGTTCTAAAAAGAGCAATCTTACTCGTAAGTGACAATTATTTTAATGCATGCATAACCAAGTTAAAAAATTGTTTACTTTCACAGTGCCTGCGAACCATCACCCAAGAAGAGATTTAGAGGGAAACTTTACCTGTCTGGATATGGTCCAGATGGAATAAAAATCTATTTTAATTAAAGAATAATCACTATTCTAATCACATTTTACGAAAATGGGCAACATTTCATTTAAAATTGATTAAAATGCTACAACTCTAAAGATTGTAATTTGTTATTATTTTTAAAAAATGAGCGGGTTTAGACTAGTTAACGGTGAAAATTATTCTTTGCGTTCATTTTTATAAAGGTTATCGCAACAAATGCGGAGAGCTCAAGTGAGTGATTGTAATGTCATACGAAAACTAATAATGCCAATTTGCAAGCTTTTTTGCTAGTAACTTTAAAGCTCAATATTTCATTAAGTGTTTCGATATTTACAAGATAAAACTGACAGGGATCATTTTTGCAAGCAAGAATACAATGAATTTATCTCTAGTACACTCTTTTTAACATGTTTTGTGCTTGATTTGCATAAAACTTGTTGATGCAGGTGTTTAATTGGACATGCATTGGTAATAAAATGAAATGCGTTCGTTACTTACTTGCAATGCAATGTTTTGCGTATTGACTTTTAAAACGTAATTTTATCAAATGAATCCATAAAATGTGCAACAATCAGATTATGTATTGCAGCAACGCCGTGTTTTTCTTATTTAAATTAAAGTGAAAAATTAATTGAGTGGTAGTTTTTGTGGTTGTTTTGAATTTTAGAGTCAATTCCGCATTAGGTTGAAAGGAAAAGTATGCAAAAAGAGTTTAGTTGCATTTTGATTAAAGTTTTTATTGTAACTTTGTTTTTTATGCGGACTTGATTAAAATTCTAGTTTTGTATAAAGCAAGGATTAGATTTTTTAGGTTTCATATAGGAAATGAGTTATATTTTTATTGCAAATTTGGAAAAAAAATCAAGATAAGCATATTGATGAGACCTACGCGGTTTCGGTCTTTTTCTCAATTCTTTTAAAATTTTTGGTAATATCTTCAACAATCGGAGCGTCTTCTCCGACAATCGGAATCATTGCTGCTTTTGCTTGTTTCAGCAGGTCCAGTGCAGTAAGCAAATTTTCAGCCAACCTTTCAATTGCTTTTGCAAAATTACATTTCGCAAGTAGCACGTCATAATTTTCCTTTCCAAGGAAAGCCTCAATTTGGGAAAGAGTTTCTTGAAATTTGGAAAGTGCTTTTGAGTGCTCTTCTATCAAAGACAAGGTGATTGCAACATCTGTGCTTGCTTTGAATGAACAAAAACTGTCTTCAGAAAGAGAAAGAAAGGTTTGGTGGACGCATTGCAAAATTTCATGAGCTTTGCTTAAGTTTGCTAAACCACGATAAGATCTGTCAATTACTTGCTGAATTTCTAATATCCTGACATGTTGGCTTCCCAATTGTTTTTTAATCTTTTCAATGTTTCCTTCCAGGATTTTAAGTGCCTCCTCATACTTTCCAACCGCATTTAGCGAGTATCCCAAAGCGGAACAAACTTTGGCAAACAAGTCAACCTTTTCAGTCCAAATTGGACTTAGCTTTTCATAAACCTCTCTGTATATTTCTAAGGCTTTTTCATAATCTCCTTTATTATAGTAAATACAGGAAAGATTAAATTGTAACTTCAGCACTTTTGCACTATTGTGTTCACCTCTTTCGATGTAGATTTCAAGAATTTTTTAAAATATTTTTTCAGCTTCGGTAAAATTTCCACTGACCGATAACGCTAGTCCGAAGTTTTCTTCAGTTATTAGTGTCCTTGAATGGCTGTCGCCAAAAATTGTTTTCATTTTTTCATGAACTTCTCTCAAAATCTTTATAGCTTCTCGTTTTTTGCCACTTCTGCTTAACGAATTTCCTAAGTCTTCCTTTGTTACAACATAAATCGCCATGTCTTCGCCGTATGTAGATTTAGCTTTTGATAGAAGATCTTGAAAGACTGAAATAGCTTTATCAAAATATCCTTGCTCTCGTAGTATCAATCCAATATTCCGTTGAATCCATAAACAGTCCTCATGATCTTCCCCAAGCACTTCTTTAAATTTCCCCAACGCTTCATTTCCAAACCGCAGTCCTTCATCGTGATGTCCAATTTCTATCATTTTCCATGAAATTCGACTTGCTTGCCATGCATAACGCGGGATTATTTGATTGTGTACGAATGCATGTCTCCAGACAATTAAACCGTGATCAATGTTTTCGGCCGGAAAATTATTTTTGTCACATCCATGTAAAAGCTGAATAGCTATTTCCAAATGCATTTCTTCCATTCCATCTCGCGTCAGTTGGTTTCGCGTCACAGACTGAACTAAACGATGAACGCTTAAAATGCTTTGGCTTTCTCTTCCGTTCAACATAGAATACTTCACAAGTAGCTTGACGGCTGCATTAGTTTGTTCTTCTTTCACTAAATCTATTTCTTCAATGGAACAAACGATCAGCAGAAGGCGTCTTCGTGCATCCACCAATCTAAAATAGGAAGCTAGATTCCACATTGTAAGTGCAAACCAATGATGGTTTTGCCTCAGTCGATAAAATAAATCTCTGCGAATGTTATCAGCCCCAAGATAAGCGACCACATTTAAAATTAAACTTGCAAGTGCTCCGTGGTTTGGATCTTCTTTGATTTTGTCAAACGTAATGCTCCAAGTCGTGGCTGTTGTAGCCGTAAAAATGTCAACAAAAATTGCGTTTTCTTCTCGGTAGGACAGTAGCTCTTGTTGTTTAGTTTTAAATTCTTCAAGGTATGTATCAACGGAGTAATCTGAACGAGTTTTGTTTTGCTCATAAATATACGCGATTGCCTGTTGCAGAGCCAGTGGAAAGCATTGCAAACTTTGAGCTAAGTTTCGAACACTTTCTCTTTGCAAAGGGTTGCTTGCATCAATTTTAAGCCCTTTTTGAATTAAATCTACAGCTTCATCTTCCACAAGTCCATCCAACAAGAGGATTTCAACTCCCCTGTCCCATTCTTTGTCCCGTGACGTAATCAAAAAGAATAAGTTCTGCGTGTTTTCTAGTTGGGGCATAAACTGCTTAAGCCAAGGCTTTTTCTCTGCATTGTCTAGAACAAAAAGGGCTTTCATACCTACAAAACAATTGTAAACAGCTTCTGCAATTCCTTTTGTTGGCATGTCTCTTCCATTTCCGTCTTTTGTTGGAAGTTTTAACTTTTCTTGAGCCAATCTTTTAAACGAATCAGATAAACTTTCTTCAGACTCTGCGTTCATCCACAGCACATTCCCGTCAAACTCCTTTCCTTTCAATCTTACGTATTCCCTGGCCAGTTGAGTCTTCCCAATCCCTCCAAGGCCACTGACCGAAGTCACTTGGGACACAACTGAAACCCTCTCCGCTCCTCGACTCCTCATAATCATTTGGTGAAGCTGCTCAAGTTCCTTTGTCCTACCAGTGAAGCTCAGAACGGGTTGAGCTACATCAAATTTTATATTTTTTGAGCTCTTTTCCGATAAGGAAGAACAGGTCAGATGAGTGGACGTTTCAGTAAAGCTGACAACGGGTGGATGATCATCAAAAGAAATGTTTCTTATTTGAGAAGCCGTCGGCTGCTCGAAAAATAAATATGCTAATACACAAATAGATAAGATAAATATGCTAAATATAACAAATCCACTTTGGATTTTCACTAAAGTTAGTTTAGAATTTAATTCTTCTCTTCCGAAAGATAAATTTGCAATTCGACTCTGGGTTTCCTCCAAAGTGGGCTCCAAATTTAATTCTTCTTTTTCCTCCAAGACATTTAGAGCCCCAGTTTGTTTGAATTTCAGCAATCCTTCTTTCAACACGGCAAATCCATTCGTCCTTGTTTGAATGAGCATAAGAAATTTTGAAGCTTTTTTCGTGTCTACTCTTTTGCCAGCCTATTATCATGTACGACAAAATGTATATTTCCTTAAGCTTCAGCTTTTCAATTACTTTTCTGTACTGGGAACTAATGAAATGATAATTAATAGGATTTTTTACTTACAATTTCCTGGATTTCGGAAGGCGTCAAGATTCTCTTTTCATAGAAAAACCATAAAAACTCATCAGTACAACGGATATGACTAATTAAGCTAGTTAATTGTGATCTAATTAATTCTCGCTCGTTGTCCTCCATTTTTATTTAAACATTTATGAAGAATACTCTTTTAGCTTTTTATTTTGGAAGTTGATTTAACTAAAGGGAAGTTAACTATATTTACGGAGACTTATATTTTTACTAAAAACAGAGAATGTTATATTAGCACAAGTGCCATCAAAGCAATAAAAAACTTCCAACTCAACACTTTATTTCTACCATTTGCAAGGCAAAACTATGATAAGCACAGCCAACCAACTTTATCATGGAATTCTTATCATCAAGTATCACAACTTTCAGCTCAACTTTTCAGTTTTCTGTAATAAACAAAATAGTTAATCGTGATCTGATTAAATCTCGCTCGTTGTTCTCCATTTTTATTTAATTAAAATAAAAGAAAGTTTTCACTTTTAGTTTTCCACAGTAGGTGAATAGCACTAGTTAACCGACAATTATATTTTTACTAAATAGCAGAATGTTTTGTTAGCACAAATAACATCAAAGCAATAAAAAACTTCCAACTCGACATTTTATTTCATTCATTTGCAAGGCAAAACTATGATAAGCACAGCCAACCAACTTTATCATGGAATTCTTATCATCAAGTATCACAACTTTCAGCTCAACTTTTCAGTTTTCTGTAATAAACAAAACACTTGAGCTTTGATTAAGTCATTATTTGAAAATATTTATTCAACATTTCAAACAGAAGATCATTTCAGTGTAGAAAAATATATACATGATTGCAGGTCTGCATGCGCTTAACAGAAAATTTGTTTATCGCTATTTGCTGGCGTTATCTACAAATGTGCAAATCTCTCTCAGCTTATTTATCTAAACTTGAGATTTTTCTACACTAGGCTAACCCTTTTCAAACCAGAGCTCCAAATTGTATTTATAATAGTGGTGACAATGGTAATTTAGAATATGAGCATTTAATTGATTAAGAAAAATATTAAACTTACTTTTGACATTGTTGATGCCCTTTAAAACAGTCTCACTTGTTCCATCCTTACTTCCTGGTCCTAATGAAGGAAAAGTAGAATTACAAATACTTAGCATTTAGGTTATTACTTGTGTTTTAAGTCAGCAACAGAGCTATTCTTTTGGCTTTTGTAAAAATTTCAAGCCATTTTTATAAGTGAAATTAAAATGCTCATCTTGGAAATATCAGCGTTCGTTGTATTTTTGACCAGAAGAAAATCAACGTTTTTGTTTAAGCAAATAACAAAATGGGTTATTTACGTCGTTATACACTTTTGTAAACCCAGCTATGCAAACAAGTAGTCAACGAGTTTCCTTAAAATTATGCAAATAAAATATTGCAAGATAGGTTTTAGTTTAGAAAGTTAACCACGAATAAGATGCCTTATCTATTTTTTAACAATATGAAATTTTGCTTTCAAACGTCTTTTATTTTCATCAATAACTAGGCTTTCCATAAACCAATTTTTCTATTCATAAAAAGGTTTAAACAACAATTCAAGCAACAAAAACCATATGACATAACAAATTAATTTAACCTAATATCTAGTTTTTAAATTAATGTTGCAGTATTAATTCTAACATAATTTAACGTTACCTAAGCATAAGTAAGAATAAAATCACTTAAGAAATATTTATTAGATTATAATATATTCAAATTAAACATCTAAACTTTATTTAATGATAAACTAAATGTTTATTAATCACATTGGCGCTACATTTTTCATTTTACCCCTTACATTTGTGTTTAATCGTTTAAATAACCGATATAGCTACATTTTATATCGAAAATGTTGTTAAAAATTTTAACTGTAAATTTGTTATATTTTCTGATGCAGGAAAAATTCTGATTTTCTTAATTTTCTCAAATAAAAATTTTGGGTTAGGATTTCTTTACATTTCCATAGCTTTCTCTAGAAACTGCTTGACTAAAATTAAAAGACATTAATCCCATTAGTACAAGAACACTCAAATTTTCGCTTCCTATGCTTAAATTCAATTATTAAAAATATGTTTTTGATAATTAGTGCTGTATTTGCCAACTATACGCATTTTTTCTTTTCCATTGTAAGTTTGAAACAACTATTTATTCAATTATTATTTAAGAATTTGCAAGTAGTTATTTTGCTTGTCTTTATTCAGACAAAAAATATTTAGAGATGAATTATTTTAAAATGTGGAGAAAAAGTAAAAGTAAGAATTGAAAAAGTTTTTTGATGAAGCTTTAGAGGAAGATGAAGGATATCAATAGGTAAACCTTTTCACTAGTTTACAAAAAGCCTTGTAGTTTATTTTGACTTTGAAACAATTTCAAATTGGTCCAATCCTTTTCTCGACTTCGACAAAATTTTAGAACCCTCTCATTTTACATTTTGGAATAAAATTTTTGAAATTACGTAATCGTGCAATTACCCCTGCACAATTTTTTGTATTAAGTGATTCAAGTAGATACTAGGGATTGTTTTTTATTAACTTGGACTTACATATCAAACTAAATAAAAATTAGTGCAAGCCTTAGGAACCCAAAATTTCCTTTTTTGATTACTATTTCTCATCTTTACCAGAGACCTATGTCACGTCAAGTATAGCAATAAAACATTGCTTACAAGTCTTGAGAATATTGCATACAACTAACTCCCCAGTTATTTTGGCACATTTAGGTTTAACTGAAACAATGACATTCATTAGCGAACTATTATCTTCAGAATATGTACGTACATGTAAGCTACATTTTTCATTTAATTTTAAGTCGTTAGCGGATTACTTAAAAAATAAATACACTTTTACTTTTAAGTTGCGCGTTACAAAGTGCTTACTAGTTATCAAAAGGTTTCCATGAAAATTTTTAAAACCCTTGTATTTCTACTCTTAACATTCTTGTAAAATTGTTGAAAAGACCAGATTTACTTGTTTGCAGAAAAGGAAGCTTGAAACGGATGAGTAGTAACATGGAATTTATACTTTGTGAAGCCATATTGAGTGGTTTAATACAATTGCATTTTAATTATTTCTGAGAAAGGAGAATAAGGTAAACTCGTTTCACGTGATCGTGATCCCAATATTATAAAAATTGACCAATTATGGATAACAAACAAGATTTTTGACTTTTTTGTTTTACCTAAATTAAATTCCGCCTTTATTGTTTAAGCAAAACCATGAACGGCTTCAAATTTTGATTACAGTGCAAAAGTTTACTCTGCTTTTAAACTAAAATGGATCATTTCTTCAATGAATAATTAAGCAACGAATTTAGAAAAATAGCAGAAATAGTTTTGTTTTCTAAGCAGACATTCTATAAACATCTGATATTGAGATTAGTTACTACCTTAAACAAAATGTTTCATTTTCCTCCCAATACGATTCCTCTTTGTTGAAAATTTAAACGTAACTTATAGTTAAACCTTTTACATAACTATCAAGAATTAAAAATATTTAAAAGTTTGTTACGATTCCGAGTCCTGGTGTTCATGTCTTCCCTGACGTTAGTAAAAAAATGTTGATCTCCGGAGGTGGCTTATTTTGGAAGTTAATTGATGAAAAAGCTTGATTTTGGTGACGAGAGTCTGCAGTGGTTGAATCCTTTATTCTCCCGGGGACAGCAATAAAGGCTTCCAAAAAAAACTCACTAACTTCTGTAAATTTAGTAAAAGCATTTTAAAATTTGTAATCTTAATGAAAATTCATTTTGCAAAGCCAAAATGTAAGTAAAAGTCAAAGATTAGCAATAAATGAAGTAGTACCGATTAAATTGCAGTTTGAAGTTTGTCTTCCCCCATTAGTAGTTTGGTTTCTTCTTCCAAATATTTTTAACTTGGATTGGTCCATGGTAGGCTTCATTTTTATTAACCAGGAGACTCAATAATTTCACTTTCACACATATTTTTGGTTTACCGTTAAAAACCTGAAATCAATTACAAAATTTGTTTTTAGTTTTAACTCTTTTACTTTGCCTTAAAATATTATATAATTCACTTATATGTTTGCCAGTGTTGAAGTAACGGTTAAACTTATGCCAAGTTACCTTTGAAATATCTCAGTCGAAAATATTACGTATAAGCCTTTTAGTTTTTAATATCGCCTAACTTTTTCTATGAACATTTTAAACAAACACTTAATTTCTTTTTTTACTTGATTAATAAAAATGATTGAAACAATTTTAATTGATTTGTGTTGCTTTCGAGCACTGAATGTAGAATTGAAGATGGATTATAAAATGCGTCTGATCTGCTTGGCTTCAGCAAATAAAATGAAATCAAAGTGTTCTAATTTCAAAGGCAAAGGACAGCAATACTTTTTATTTTATTCCCCTCTGTTATTTCACAAACAATGAAAGGAAAATGCCAACGCTTCCTTTTTTTCTACGCTTTTGCACCAAAAACTCTACCCTAGTTTTTCACCTGGCCTGTTTATCAATGAAAACAATCAAAAAGGAATTATGTGGACCCAAATTTTGCTTTTCCTCTGCTCCTGCTCTGTATTGGAACAATAAGATTTTTCAGGGGTTTACAATCATTTGTCCATGTGTAAAAAGGGACGCAGTTCAGAGGAAATATGAGAAAAGAATGGAAAAAGCAACAATGCCTGAATTTTTCTTTCCTAATTTATTGAAAGGAAAAATAAAATACTTTCAAGGATTCGAATTCAGCTGCAAGCTCGTTAAATTTGATAAAGAAATATTTGATAACGTTTACATGACAAATAAAAACCAAACGAAAATTTCGTTGTCTGTTTTGTAATAAAATGAAGGCCGTATGCATACAAAGTGCTGAACGAAACCTTTTTATTCATGCAATGTGTACTTTCCCTATTTTATCACATTTCTTTCAATCTCTTTAAAAATTTCGTGTTCTTTACGATAGGAGAAGAGAATGTAGAACTAAAAAAGCACTCTTGTAACTATTTTCCCAATATTTAGATGTAAAAGATGCAGTTGAAGGCAGTCCTAATCCTTGTCGGACTTTGTCATAAAAATAAACGAAATCGGGTGAATGTAAAGTTTTTGAATAGCTTTTTTGTACTTGAAGGTTTCTAAGGGAAGAAGAAAAACTTTTGATGAGGATGCGAGTGCTTTGCAATAGCCTGGCCACTTGGCTTGTTATATTTTAATACTTATTTTAATGCTATACTTCAATATGCACATTTTTCATAAAAATCATTGTACAGATTTGAAACCAATAATAAGTTTCAATATTAATTTTATAAAACCGTTTTTCAAGATTCTATATCAGTCCCAAATTTTCCTTTTGTATGTACTAAATTTTTCTCGAAATGTTCTCATTTCTTTTTGTTTTGGTTGATTAGGAAATTTACAAGAAAATTTAATGAATCTGATTAATAGATTTATAAAATTAACATAACGTTTGCTGTAGAATTTGTTGCAAAAACTAACGCTGAGCCGCTTGAGTGTCACTCGTATTTCTTAAAACTTCCTAAATAGAAACATTCATAGATTGTTGGCTCCCAATAACTTGCATGTAATAAATTGCATCTGCTTATCAGCCAAATATAAACTGAAACAAATGGAACTTTCAAAATTTTGAGCAATGCAATTTATTGAATAAAAATCTTGATTTTTAAACATTTAAAGTTTAATAATTTTTAATTTCAATAACCGCAAATGCAAATTTCATTCTTAAGTTGACGTCAACATACAAGTTTAATGGGAACAGCAGAAGCGCGAACGGTTTTCTTAAATTTGCAAACAGCCAGTGCGTTGATTCCTTACAATGAATTTTACAGAGTAGATTAGCAGTCGCAATGCAATGTAGCCCTTTTGGAAAGGAGTATTCTGTAATCAATGTGCTCATTGTATTTGTAAAACCTTACGCTTTGAACACCTTAACAACCTATGAATATCTACGGAATTTATTGGAGGAGAGTGCTTTATCAGGAATTGTTCGCATATTATGTAATTAAATTTTTGAACAAACTTGTTCCTTTTTGATTCACCAATGCTTCGCATTCCAGCATTTTTCTTGTTTCAACAAGCTCATTTTTTAGCTATTCCATTCATTCTTTCTGCTGAATAAATTATTTATATTTTAGAACGGATTAAATGAAAAGTTTAAGGAAAACAAGCGTAGATAAAGAGATTGCACAGCGTTATGGCTTTAGAAAAGGAACGAAGGCTACACCCCAATTTTTTGTAAAATGAAAGGGTTAAACTGCATCTCCTATTTTTCTTTTTAAATCACCTGGCCAAACTCAGAATTTACTCTTTAGAATTCCTTTCAAGTCAGGCAAATCCACAAAGCGTAAACAAAGATACACCCCAGCTGTGCAAGTACTTACCCAGTTAACACTGCTTTCGCATCCACACATTTTTAATTGTGAATCAACTAAAGCTTTTGTTAAAATTATTTTACACAGGAAGATGAAGCAAAAAGGGAATTATGATGAATGAACACCAAATATATATGGAAATTGAACGTTTGCAATGACAAATAAGGCAATGTTTGCCCCCGCACGTCCAGATCGCGAATAGTATAGCTTATCTAAACATTTCCAATTTAATTTTTAAGATTATTCAGCCCAAAACGTGGCATTTGCTTATCAACTACATTTCATCTAGTTTTTTACTCAAGCATGAATTTGAATAAACCTAAACATTATTACTAGCTCGAAGAGCTAGTCTTGAAAATGGTATGTTAGTCTGTCTGTCCGTCTGTCCGTCCGTCCGTCCGTCTGTTCCCACGAAAACTCAAAAATGCCTTAACAGATTTTAACGAAATTTTGCAGAGCAGTAGTTATGCACCCAAGGATTTGCTGTATAGTTTTTCAGCAATTATGGACCAACGGTTACGCCGTTAGAAGTGACCGTTAGAAAATTTTAAATTGCAATATACGGCAAGTAGCATATCATTCGAACGGAAATAGCTTATAGACAAACAATATGCAAATATTTTTGCAAACTTGCTAACGGTTTTTGCAAAAATTTGCATAAATACAAAAACTTATGTAGTATTAAATTATTATTCAACTCAAAGTGTAAAACCAAAAAAGATCAAAGTTTTCATGTTTTTGGGAGTTTTAAATCACACGGTTAAACCGTTAGAAGTGACGGTTAAAATTGGAAATTGAAACCTATGGCATGTAGCATATCATTTGAACGGAAATTACTTGTTGAGAAAGAATCCGCAAATAAATATGTAAATTTGCAAACGGTTTTTGCAAATATTTGCATCATTGCAAAACAGTTTTGTTTCGATTTTTATTTCTGCAACGCTTATTTACTTACGCAGTAAGAATCTGCAAATAAATTTGCAGAATCTGAGATATAATAGAGAACGTGGTGGCAATTTGACACTTTTCGTAAAGCAACATTAACATATCATTCTAAAGTGAATGACCCGCAGAGACATAGCTTGCTAATTTGAAACCGTAAGTTTCTAAAAGATAAAAAAGGTGAAGCCATTTTCTTGGAGGGTTTTACTGTTCAGACAAAGACTTTTATTTTACTATAATACCTATTCCGCAATGCTTTAAAGTAAAGTAAACTATATTGTACTTTTCTTACTTTACGGACATGATTCTATCCTACACCGTGAAGGCTTCACGTAAAATTTATGTGAAATCTTAAAAAGTAAGAAATTCACAAGGAGACGACAGCTGAGTAAATGAAGTAAAAGCGAAAGGATATGTTTAAGTATTAGTGGGATAGGTTGGTAGTTGAGTGAAGCAAAGAACTGAAAGAGACTGAGAAACTCTGTGCAGTTGCCTGTTGCAAAGCACATCGAAGATAGGAAGTCTGTTTTTGTGTTGTTTATGTTTTTGAGGCTGAACTTGTTTTATATAAGATGACACCTGTTCTTTTAGCATGAGGTATATAGCGCACAAAACAACGAGTGACAATCATTTGAACAGGGCAAACATTTGAACTGAGTCTTTGACATAAAATATATTTGGTTGTAATTTTCATTTCAAACTTTTGACCTGAATTTAATAAAATATAAAATTAATAACTAAGTGATGACTGTTTCCAAAAAATCTAGTTTCATACTTGTGTATTTTTTTAATTTAAATTTCTGTACCTAATTTTCTCAACAATTATTTTCTTTAGAGTTAGCAAGTGATTGAGAAAAGAAAGTTATTGGTAGTATAGTTGATTCTTTTCCAAAAAATATTAAATTTTGCTACATATCAAAATGCCTAAAATGAAAAAAAAGAGTCCACGGACAAAGGCTCTGGAAAAAAGAATTTACCAGGAAGAAAGAAGAACCGACGAAAGACTTCGCCATGAAGAACAAGAAAGGGACAAAGTTGCCCATCGCCAGGCAAGAGAGGATCCTCAGTTTCGTGATGTGGAACAAGAAAGGAATACTGCCGCCCATCGCCGTGCAAGAGAGGATCCTCAGTTTCGTGATGTGGAACAAGAAAGGAATACTGCCGCCCATCGCCGTGCAAGAGAAGATCCTCAGTTTCGTGATGTGGAACAAGAAAGGAATACTGCCGCCCATCGCCGTGCAAGAGAAGATCCCCAGATTCGTAATGTGGAACAAGAAAAAAACACTGCCGCCCATCGCCGGGCAAGAGAGGATCCTCAGTTTCGTAATGTGGAACAGGAAAGGGATACGGTTTCCCATCGCACTGCAAGACAGGATGCAGAGTTCCATGAGGTGGAACAACAAAGAAACACTGCTGCCCATCGCCTTGCAAGAGAAAATCCTTTAATCCGTCAAAGCGAACAAGAACGTGACAGGAGCGCTCGGAAAGCTGCCAGGGCAGATCCTGATGTCAGAACTCCGGAGAAGGAAAGTGACCGAGTTTACCGTGCAGCAAGACGGACTGATTCAGTTAAACGAAAGTTGGATGATGAGTTGGCAGCGGTTTCAATGGCTAAAAGAAGGAAATGTGCACAAAACAAAGATTTTGAAGAACTCGCAGCTGAATTTAATAGAGAAATTCGTAAAAGTGCTTCTTTTATTTGTGTCAGTTGTGGAAGGTTGGAGTACCAACACAATCTTAAGAAACTTCCAATAAACGCTTTTGTAGAAAGTTTGATTTGTGTTCAAGACGTTCCCGTACAATTTTGCAACACATGTCACAAGAATATTAAGGCTAAGAAGGTTCCAAAACTTTGCCTTAAAAATGGCTTGGATTTCCCCGAGATTCCTCAAGAATTACAGGTAAATCTTATTTTAGTTTTTCTACTTTTAACTTTGAGCCCCTCTAAAGAATTGCCATAGCTTTGTAACTTTTTAAAGGATACTTTTTTTGGAATATCATACAGTTGAAACGCCATATCACTGCATGACGTGTAAATTAGCAGAGTTAAAGCTCGTTGATTTTCAATTGGAAATTACCTTCCAAACTTTAGAAAAAAGGTCATTAGTAGATTTCGTAATCAATCAATTAATCAGCATGGTTATTTTTAAACGTTAAACTACATTTAGAAATTTAAAAATGTAAACGAAAATGAACGCTTTGCTTTGTATTTACATAAATGCATTACGCATTCATTTCATACCATCAGAAGTATGTATTAATGAAAAGTTGTCCACATCTTTTCCTTGGTAAACAGTAGTAATGCAAAGTTTGAATTCAAAAGTTCAATTCAATTGTTGAAACTTCCGTGCCAACAATCTAAGTAAATACCGCAAAAGAAAGAACAATTAGATGTTCTGGAGAAGCAATTAAAACATGTGTGTTGTTGTAGGAATATATATAACTTGAATGCGAATATCTCTTGTTAGTGGTTTATCTTAATTTTGTTTATAAATATTTTAAAACTGTTTTAGGATCTAACACCGTTTGAAGAACGGCTGCTTTCCCCGCGAATTCCATTTGTTCAAGTCCGTGCGCATGGTTTTATTCAGCAACTTAAAATGAAGGGGGCTGTTGTAAACATTGAGAATGACTTAATGGTTACGACTAAATGGATTCCTCGGAATGTAGATGAAACCTCGACCATTCAAATCGATTTAATGCGCAGAATGGGTGATAAAAATCCCTATATCTCCGAGAACGTTCGACCAGCCAAAATGATGAAAGCAGCCGAATTTTTGGTAAATCAGCCCCTGTACAAACTTCATGGCATTGGAATAAACAAGAAGTGGGATAAAAACTCAGGTAAATTGAATTAAAACTACAGATTTAAACCGAAAAATTAAAAAGAATTTTAAAAAGTCGACTTATTAGTAAACCACTGAAAAATTAAAATAATTTTGCAGACAAACCAATTGAATTTCTCAATCAGAACGTGG
>JAANSO010001531.1:0-16562 GCA_036507315.1 Lepidocyrtus fimetarius | reverse complement strand
ATTGAACTGAATAAATAGTACTGTATTAGTTTGCAACGCAAGCTGCCTTAATCTTTAAGGCTGTCTATTTGTCTGTCTGTCTGTTTATCATATTGTCACGGAACAACTTTGCGGTTCTTTAAAAATATGTTATTAAGATCAAACCTAATGATTTTAGTATGCGTTTCTTAGCTGACTTGCAGGTTTGCCTATGGAACCGCACAAATTTTTTTGACGTAAAATGTTGTTGAAAAATTAGCTTTTCAGTCGTAATTAGTCAGAATCATGCATTCTAGAACCCCGATGCGACAGAATCGGGCCACCAGCTAGTTAACGATATATGATAGTATTTAACTGACCTCTGTTAATTCATTTTCATTATCTTTTGAAACTCACTATCAAAGGAATCTGTTGTGCTTACTTTTAAATGCAGGAGTTCAAAGTAAATGCTAACAACGATAGCGAATTTATCTACAAAACGTACTTTTATACTTGAAATCTAATGATTAACCCTTGCATACAATTATCTTATCAAAGAAGCACGGAAACTTCATTAAAAGGTTGGAACGATAGTGATAAGGAATTGGCACTCGTCATAAATTATGCACAATTGTTACTTTTAAAATTTACGGTGACTGTAATCTGAAGTAGTTAATTGCAATAAAGCCGGTAAAACTGCGATTGTGAAACGATATTTCTCAAAAATCTAATTATCTAATAGAAAATTATAACTGCGATTGTTTACGGGTATGTACGGGCTTACAAACGTTTCATATCGTTTGTATTAAACGATTTATTTTAGATTGTCGAATGTACTTTGAAAATTATGAATAAATGTCCACCCACGTATTATCCAATGCAGAAAACGCTGTGAAAAACCCATAAAATTAAAAATAGGAAGAAGTAAAGATTAATCCATTCTAAAAGAAAATCCAATTATTGTTAGTTAATTAATCAAATGATTTTATCACCGAATTGCTTAACTATTTGAAAGTTTTTAAATTGCGCGTTCACTTTCATTTTTGTCGCAGTAGTGCAGCAGCTATTTGCAAGCGTCAAATAAATCAAATGTTCTTTCAAATTTTAAAAAATTAAAATCCTTTGCGATGAACATGACAAATTTCATTTTAATTTTTGCAGAGCATTTTCAAAATTTTATCGTGAATGCATCAAATTAAATACAAATAGCTAAATATTGCTCGAACCGGCATAATAATATATAAAAATTTGAAATGAGAAATTAAGCCATTAAATTTCTTTGTAGTATGTGTTTTTTGACAAACTGAACATCAAAATATTCATGTTTGAAAAATTACGCAAAAAATTGCCTAGATTCAATTCAAACAACATTGTGGACAATTCCGTACAAAAGGAACTAAAAACTTGCAACACGTCGCGGTTGGCATGCATAGTTTTCACATAGCTCATTATCCTGCACAAGTAGTATTGCAAAATTGGTAAAGAATTTGAAAAATATTTGCTCAAAATTTTGAAAGATCAACCTCAAATATCTCAATCTAAATAGGTAGAACAAAAAACAAGAACTTGTCATGCTAGCTGAACCATACAAGTCCAGGATTGGTTTTATATTTTGATGACTTCACTTGAGACTTACATGCTGGCTTCTAGTAAAGGAAATTTTAAAATAAGGTTTCATTATCATATTAGGTAAGCCGATAAACTTCATTTATAAATTATGCAGTTTTAGAAACTTTAGTTATAAATTCCAAAATTGAATTTCCAATGCTATATTTGTCTTCCTGCTACTCATCAGTAGTTTACTGCAAGCAGAATTTTATTATTTTAAATGACTAAATTAAAATGAGTGAAAAGCAATTTTTAAAGAATCGCCACTTCCTTTTATAAAGAAGTTGAATTGTTGAAATATGGTCAATACAATACAACACAACGTCAAATTATTGTCAAATTAGCAACACCAAAAAGTTTCTTGATAGATTGAAATGAGCATGTAAATGTAACGTTTTATAAAGAAGGAGAGGATTTGTTCCGCTAGATTTTGTTGACAGCAACACGTCAAATAGCAACAATGTCGATAAAAGGTAATGACTAATGACCACCTACAAATATTTGTTGATGTTGTGGTGCAGAGTGGCCAATTCCAATTGAAATCAACAAAAAGTAGGAAAAATTCTATTCAATAATTGACCATGAATGATTAGCCTGCAGATATGACGGACTTGTTACAGATCTTCACTATTATCATAATAAAACGTCTCAACTTCTCAACTAACAAGCATCGTCTAGTTTTTATTTGCAAAGTTTACACCTTTTACACCAACGCTCCTTTCTATTTTCTGTTAAGTTTAACGTATTCATCGTTAAAATGTTGGATTCATATAAGGAATTTCTAAATACAAGAACTTAATCTGCTTTGATTACTATTTCAAATGATACTTGGAAGTGCGATACTTTTTTTAGCAACAAGTCACTTTACTGTTAAGTAACCCATGCACAAAAATAATTGAACAATATAAAATCTCTGCATTTTTTAAACGATGGCAGTAGAAATTCTTTTGATTTTAAAGTTTCAAAGAATGCCTGCAATGTATTGAGTTGGTGTGTGAGAATAACTATTTGTGCTGTCATATTCACTCATTCTCTTGCATAATACTTCAGACTTTGCAAAAACTTTCATTTTAAAGTTTAAAGCAATTTCTACAATTCCTTAATCAACCGTTATAAGAAATATAAAACTGATTTATTCATAATAAAAGATTTGGAACAACTATGGCTTTAGAAGAATACAAATATCTCCAGATTTATTTAATGAAATATCTTTATAAATGTTTAGAATGACTGCTATATTGTAAATCATATAAAAATTTGAATGAAAATGTGTATTTCTTAAATTTTAAAATTAAATTGAAGTCATTTTCACAAAAAAATACATAAACTACAATCTACAGAAGAAAGCCTTGTTTGCAAATAAATGCTAGGAGCAAAAACATGATTTAAGAAGAAAAATTTCAATAACACAGGCAGCAACAAATTGAAAAGTCATTGAAAGACAAGAATGGATTATACAGAAGCACAAAAATGCATCTTCGCGTGAAATGATTTGCATGAATATTTTTTAAAATATATCTTTTTTGCTGCTTAACAAAAGTGTTTTATCTGTGTCGAATTCCGCCATGATCATGTAACAAAACAATAATACTGACAAAAATAGATGGAAAGTGCACTCACAATATGTTTAATAACAAAAGTAAATCTCTCTTTCTCGTTTAAAGTTTATAATTTTTATGGTTCAAGTTTAATTTTTCTCTTTAACTTGAAAGGGCGTTCCTCGTGTCCTCTATTCCATATAATGTTGCTGGTGCTACAAAAAAAGGTATTTTAATCTGACAAATACTATAAAAGACGACAAGAGATTTTCGTCGAATCATTTGCATGATTATAATTGTGCTTACTTTTCATTTGAGCTTGCATAAAATCTTTATAAAAAGTGTTGTTGGTCCTTAACAAAGATCTTAACTATTATTGAGCTGAATATCAAGTGTGGGCGTTATAATTACTCATTTATATTTACGGTATTGTTGAAACGACAAGACGATCTATGCAAAAATGTCTTTTTATCTCTTTCCGTTTATCATAAGCACTTTGGCAATCTCATGTTCTTCTTATGAAAATCACACTTACGGAAAAGGGAAGGAAATGATAAATAGTTAAGATATCCTCCAAAATAGAAGACAATGATCATCATCATCATAATCGTATATTTAACATTACAATCATTGATTCCTTCCTAATTCTTGTAAAATACGATTTGGACAGGAGACATATTGTCTGCTACAATTTAAAAAAATAAACTTTAGATAATAGGAAAAACTGTCTTGTGTATCATGGCCATTTTAATTTTGCTGTGATATTTGAAGAAGCTCATAAAAATTTATGTTGTCGTGACCATGTGGCTTCCAAAATAATTGGGCTTGTATTGCTGTGTAGGTATACGATATGTCACTAATCAATATCTGCAACACATTTAAAGTTTCAATATCTGAATTTACCACCACCACGTCTTTATCACCATAGCAGATTGATTTAAGTAAGATCGCTTTTACATGTGCCGTAAAGTTGTTTGTTAAATGACACTATTTATAGCTTCATTGAAACATGTCCTACTTCACGCTCAAAATCACATCACTTTATTTTTGTCGAAGGGAAGACAACAAATGTGGCGGCGGTAGTGATGGCACCACACGTCATAGTAAATAATTGCAATCGTTTTTGGTCATTGATTATTTTAGTAAGACTTGATTTTGTTTTGTAAGGCAATGATGGAGACAATATGATGTTGATGCGGCCCCTGTGTAAGCTGCATTTGGTCAACAAAATTTAGTGATAAGTTATACGGAAGTGGATTGGATTTTGCATATACGATTAAACCAGTGACATGGTATAAGTACGTGTTTAAAATGTATGTTATAAGCGTTTTCACTTTAAATGTAGGATTTAAATAATTCCTATTTTTATATTCGAGCATCAACTTGCTTATTTTCATGGCAAGCCCGATAATTACAATTTATAAGGATTAATAAAGCACACGACGTTTAAAATGGATTATTAAATTACTAACACTGACTGATTGATCAACTGATGTCATCAAATCATGTTTCGTCGGTGGCAGAAGAGAGAGTGGCAGCGTCTCTGAGTCACTCGTCATTAAATTACCCTCTATCGTTGTAGTCGCAACTACATTTTGTAAGACAATTCTGTTCGCTTCGTTTTAATTAAATGTTTGATTTTGACAGATTTTCCCACCTGTAAATTTCGCACTTTAATAAAATAATATGTAGTAGATAGGTGAAACAACAATCGAAAAACAAAGATTTTTTGTTATAATCTCCTCGCCACTTCTGTTTCTGCATTTGTTGTCGTCGTCAGTGTCAGCGGTTTACCAAAAAGTATTGCCCTGCCAGTTTTACTTTATCTTAAACAATACAAAATCCATTTCATATTTTAATTCAGTAACCACTGCCGTCATCGCGGCTATTTACCACGCAAAAAAACTCTCTCTTGTCGTTCCCTATTTGTTTGAAGACAGTAAATCGCGTCATCAACGCTACCACCATACGATTTACAATTGCCAAAATAAAAAGTGTTTGACTTTTTAAGGAAAAGAAAGATAAATGTGATGGTCAACATTCAACATTTGCCTATTTTACAATATTCACAGTTTGAAAGTTGTTGCAATTTTCTCCTTTTCTGTTTGGTGAAAGAAACGGCACTTTTTCAAAACGCGAACATTCCTTTTGGAGAAAAGATTGTTCACCTATCATCTTCATTTTAATTATCCTAATATGTCGAAGAAGAAAACAACGAGGAATATATTTTTTCTATAGAATTATTCTTTTTTGGGATCCATTAGGAATATCGTCATTATTAAATTACGTATGATTTTAATGTTTTAAATGCAGATTCAAGCATGCACTCGTAAAAATTAATAGCGGGACCAAATAATTGAGTATTTTTTATAGATTTACTGTTGTTGGGCTAAACATTTTAAGTTTTGTACCAATTAGCTGTTAAACTCCGCTTATTTGACGTAGTTTTTACATGGTAAATATATTCTTTCATATTTTAAGACATTTTTATGTTTTTAAAATTGTGTCTGAAGATTTTAATGATACTTGTGAATTACTATGCTTATTTCTCGAGTACAATCGTAAATTTCACCCTCAATAATACAGTGATACTTCAGTGATATTAATGATGGTAGTAAACATGAAGAACAACAAAAGGCTTTTTTGAAACATTCCATCAAAATTATGGTGTTTTTTCGCTGATGTCTTGTCAATTTTACAAGTGGGCTAGATATAGTACTTCTGTTTGTTTGTATTAGCAAGATTTTATGCTTTTTCAAAAATTAATGAACGTGTAGTTAAATTTCAACAGGATACGGATATCCAAAGCGACTGAATGTCAAGGGTAGAAAAAATATATGGTTTTAACAAAAGAGAGAACTTTCGGTTTGCCATATTGAGCCAGACCAAATATAATTGCTCAGTTTTGGTTGTAGGTGGGTAGAAAGTACTGAAAAACACACTTGTTTGAATCATATTTTGATGAAAAAGAGGAGGGCAGTCTCTGCAAATTGTTTTGTATCTGTGACAGGTGAATAATACATTTTATAACAAATGAGTTTAATTTAAATAATATTTATTCCAACAAAAAAGTTTATTAGCTGTAGATTTTTCTGATAAGCCCAAAAATTGCGTTTTATCTGAGTCATTATTATTATCCTCCTCATCATAATATATAAATATTGCTTCTTTGCTGATTCATCAAAGATTGATATCTTTACGCAAATCTTCAGGTAACAAAGTTTACTTATGAAAAAGATTCGCTAGCATTATTTGAATGAACGGCCTTGGAGTGCTATATATTTCTAGTTTTATTTGTTTTTATAAAAAGTTATGCAAAAACTATATTAAACAAACTCATTTACCACACAAAATAGTAAATTTGGCTAAATTGGAAAGACGTCTGAGCATATTTCCGTTTTTATCACTTAATGAATATGCCACTGTGAATATATTGCTTAAAATGTTTTCATTTTCAATTTTAATAGCTTTACAAATTTGACATGTGGTGTTTGACCATTTTTATGTTTTGCCATGGATTTTGCAATAAATTGTAGAAAAACTATTCTATAAATAAAAATATACATGCCAGCTAAACACCACCATTTTTATTTTGTAAAAGGATAAAATGTGCAAAATAGATGAACGCTGTGATTTTAAGTCCATCCCTTAACTGACGAAATATTCATTTTTCTTTCAATTTAGCCAGCAAAGCACATAAATCCATTTTTTCGACATCGAAAACAACAATAGGAAAGGAGGATAATAATGAAATACCAGAAGCAATTTAGTCTTTATCTATGGACATGCATCGTAATTATTTGATGGAAACCATTCACACTCATTTCACGATTGTTTTAAATTTATTAAACAGTTTATGAGCTGTAAGGGCACACTTTAGGAATTATCGATTTACGAGGCTGGTGACGATGATGATGAATCGTGACAAACTTGTTTCTTTGCAAACAGTCTACTCCTCCTTCTCAGAAAGAGAGGTTCGTAAAAAGGTTTAACAATGCTAATCAGAAAAGATATAAAATACAAACGATCATTAAAATCTGTTTAGCAAAAAGAAAAGGTTTACAGTTCGCTCATTTAGATTGTTCTTCTGGTGGGCCACCATCGCCCACGACAAGAATATTGGGAAATAAGGAACCCAAATAGCCGTCAAAATTACTTCGTTCTTTTGTTTCGGGAATTTTTAAAATGTATTTTATTATTTGCATTGGTAAATTATATCATCTAAACAAAGTTATTTCCTATATTTTAGCATCAACTACTTCGTGTTAAACTTTACAACTTTTATGTTCAAAAAATTATATGTCACAGTAAAAAGAACTTAATTGTCAGTAACAAAAACTCCATTGCGTAATCACCATCGACTATGCTCGGTAGACCTCTGATGCCTTTACTGTCAATGAAAATAAATCAGTAAAAACGTGGACGCAAACCCAGTATTGGAAAGGAATACACCCACGCCTTCAAACCCTACAACGTTTGTGTAAAAACAAGCACCAAACAATGTTTGTACTTGACCTTTTCGGCTTAAGTGCTGACACATGCCATGCACACAATGCAATAACCACGCATCCCACGACAATATCCAAAACTATGAAATGGAGACTAACTCCGAATCCGTGGCTTAAAACGCTTAGATTTTAACCTACTCCCACGAAATATTTTGCAGTCACTTAATCATAATCAATTAAATATACATATTATTAACTAAATGTTGGTAAACAAATAAGCATTGCTTTCAGTATAAGAGATGTTTTATTCGGGATGACATAATCCAAAATGCGTGAGAATCCTATAAATGAAAGTGAATCACTTTGACAAATTAGATAATGGAAGTTCAGTGATATAAAAAATGCCTTTGTGTGTGTACGAGACTTAAAAGGTAAAGGAGAACAAATTTAGTAGATGGATGAGGCTACCAAAATATTGTACAATGTTGTGTAACAGTAGAAGCTGTCATGAAACGCCCGTGAGCATATTTTATTTTTCTGGCTGACCCCCTGTCTAAAAATCCTGATCTGTCGCCTTCTGAAAAAATGTAATTATGCTTGGAATTATTAACTTCTTATTTTGTTAACAAGGCCGTCTTTCTTAAAGTAATTTACGAAAAAAAAACTGCTTTATTCACCGCTGGCAGCTTTCAAACAAATTGATTAAACTTTGCTTCATTCCGCGAATGAATGCATGAACAGAATTTAAAATTCTACAATTGGACTAATTCAATAACTCATCATCGTCACTGTCAGGCAGATACCTTAATTGTGCAAATGTACAGATTGAAAGCTGATGATTTTGTAAAAAATAAGTACATTAGATAGGACGAACTAATGGAACTTGCAGAAAAGGATAATTCTGATGACGATGATGACAGTGGGGACGGGATGAAGATAAAAATGTAATATTTCCAAAGAACTGCGTCTAAGCTCAAAGATGAATGATGATGCCATCAAAATGCCTAAGGTCACGTTTCCTTTATAAAATAATCTGTTTTTACCACAAAATTGTAGAAGCGATGGAGGAGGATGAACATTAAAGCCAGGCGAGGCAGAAGCGTTTCAGTATTAGGCACGCTAAACGAGTGTGAAGAATTTGGATGACTATGGTTGGTTGGAATGTTTTCCACCGAACTTTACCTTTTATGGTAATACTAAGATTTATGTAAAAACGCTGCAAGATTTTTGTTTTTACATAATTTACAGTTTTTACTTGACTTTCCTTAAATAATACTTGATTGAAGAACTTACAGTAAGCTGGTACGTATTCCGGTAGCGGAATGGTGGACATTGAATTTCTGTATTAGTAAACGATGTTTCTAATTGTTTAAACTAATCGTAAGTGACAAAGTAATTACAAGAGATAGAAACTATATGGTGGTATTTAGGTCTTTTCTTTGATTGTGCAAAGAATATACTGGTTGATAGGAAGTCCTTTTTCGCTAATTAAAACTGATAGGAAAAGATTTTACAAAGGTTTGTTGTGATGCTAAACTGCGTGGGCAGTGAATTGCGTAAATTGGAGAATCCTCCATAAGAAATATTTGTTCTGGAGTTTATGACGCATAACACTGATAGTTTATTTAAATGGAAAGCGTTAACAAAAGCGAATGAATAGGTGACAAAATTAAACTTCTAAAGAGAACATTGGACACATTGGATATCTGGTAAGCTAAGGAAACTGCTAATTTCATAACGCCCACAATTTAAAGGCCGCGTACGTTATCTGAAGGTTGATCTCTGGATGAAACGTAAAATAATGATAAAAACAAGCTTAATTTGACGTTGTTATTGAATACCTAATTAGCTAGCAGCTTGTTTGGAAGTTTTTAAGCAAAAATTTATGCAAAATATCTCAGAATCTAATTACACGTGAGAGTGAACTGCTTCTATGAAAAGAAACAAGGGTAATACAAGGATCTTGATGTCAAACAGGAAGGAAGGATGCTTACCTCTTCTTCAACAATGGTGTTCTGGCTGGAAGTCCATGATTTGCCATTCAAATGGGAAATATGTTCATTCAAGTCAATTGAATCCTGTGAAAATTTCCTGGAATCACGCCTAGGAAATAAGAGGACATCACCAGGAGTGGAACCCCTCCTTTGAAATGCGCTCTCGTTCAGCACGTGCTGATGATGGAGGTGAGTTGTTGGAACAGATCCTTTTCTCCATGGAATGTTCCCAGTGGAACCCCTCCGTTCCGTGTTAATATTCGGGGGAAGATGTAATTGACAGCTACTCCTGTTTGGCGAGTCCCTTCCAGATAAGATAGGTGAGACAATCGTGGTAGTAGTACCACCATGGTGGGAAATCACGTCACTACTATGTGGGGCAATGTAAAAACATTTGGAACCAACTAAACCAACATCACTTCCTCGTCGAGGGGAAGAGGAAAGATTTATGCTTTCCATTAATTTCGTGATTTTTTCACCACCTTTTCCTTTAGCCGTTGTCATATTTGCTAGCAGTTGTTAAACACGGTTTGGGAAAAGACTGTTTGTAGTTATAATTAAGCTGCTGAAAAGTCAAAAACGATTCTCAAACTTTGAAAACTTACGTTTCTTTTCTTGAACTCTTACACATTGTCACATAGCTAAAGAAGATATAAATTCTTCTATTCACTATTCCTATTTCAGGTCAATTATAAATGCTTAGTTGTCGTTTGGCCAGAGTTCTGTTTTTCGTGCAAAAGCAAACCTTTTCTCACCACGACTAAAACAAAAGTTTAGACTTTCTGGCGATGCACATTTTACCAGAATGAAGTGGAAATGATTTCTTGCTCGCATGAATACCTGCTAAACTAAGCCTATTTACAGTTTTCCTATTTTTGACACCTGAAACAAGTTATCTTGTAGAAGAAAAGGAAGGAGGTGGAGAGCTCGTCATTATCATTATTAGTGTTTATAAAGAAGACCGAGAATGGTGTAAACAGAATCTATAAAGATTATAAAAATATATGAACTGCATCACCATAGACTTTCAAAAGTAGCGATGGCCAACTCTCCTCCAACATGTTTATACTCTTATATTGTTGCAATTTGTTGTTGATGATGACGATGATAAAAGGCAAGATGAATATGCCTAAATGTAATAAGGTAGATCAGAACAGGTATCTCCTTCATCCAAGTACAACCTTCCTCATCATTGAAGTTCCAAATAAGGGAATCTTGATTCCCTCTCTCTTTATTGCTTCGCCTTAACTTTTAAGAATTAAGAGGAGCGAGAAGAGCTCTTTGATAGCGATATTGTATCAATTTCCTCTTCTATAAAAGTTTGCCTCCACATAACTTTAAGCCAGGGTTGTTGCAATGATGATAATGAGCAATCGGATTTTTATGTCAATATTATTAATACTCACTATTAGAACAACAAAGTCCGCTTTGTGCAATATGAAGGATTTAATGTAGTGTGGAAGTATGCGTAATTTATATGTTCCGAACTGGAGACAATTTTAGGAATTTGCAAGAATGTGGTATACTTCAGAATAAAGTAGTAATATTTTATTAATTCTTATAAATTCCATAAACAAAATGTGAAGACGACAGCCTTTCCGGTAAAGACCTAATTGAATGCGTTTGCTGTTCAATATACTTCACTACGCTAAACACGTGCTACGGTTAATATGGCAAACAAAACTACATTATTTGAATAGGTATATAAAGTAACAAATGAATGACTATTGTTCTAAAACAAATGACTAAACCAAGTTGCAATATAAATTTGTGTCACAAGAAATGCTATTGAATAATTTAATAATATATTTATGACACGGATGATGAGTCCCTTTTAACAGTCTGTTGCTCAAGTATTTCTGATATAGCTTGCTTCATTTCCTCAGGACCATTCACTGTATGCCCCAGGTATAGCTGATAGAGTTTTTAAAAAAATATTTCAGCCGGTATAAAAATTTGCATATTACAAGAATTAAAAATTGATAGCAAAGTTTTTATTATTACCGGGTGAACTTGATATCCCATCTTTTGCATTTGTCTGCAATGCATCACAGCAACTCCTGGAAAATGACAGAATGAAATATGCATTATTTGTAAATACATATTTACAAAGAAAGTTCAGTAAAGAAAACTTTAGCAAAGCCTTGGTTAGTTATAGTTGAATTAGATTTTAATACAGACAACCATAATGGAATATTTAAGAACGAACCTATTGGGTTGGCTGTGTTTACTGCGGCATGAGTCCCCGGAAACAATACGAAAGCATGATACTTGACATTCTTATTGTCAGATGTGGACTCAGGAATATATTTGATATTAAAATCGTCAATGGAAGTAAAACTCTCCGGGACAGGAACAGGTTTCTGTGTAGCTTCATCAATACAGTAAACTGCACCTATATGACAAAGTTTATACAAAATGCTTAGCAATTTTTCATTTCTAGATTATTTAAAGGTATATTATTTCACAAACTTTTTAATCTATTTACCGATTGTTCTAAATGGAGGAACTACATTGCACAAATGACAGAATTCAGGTCCACCAAGGAAGTTATCGCACAATTCTAACATGTAACGTGCAATCGATTGATAATCAGAGGTTTTTGCTTTTTCTTCTGCGGCAATCCACAGCATATTTTTCTAAATCAAATCATATTTTGAGCGCATGTAGTACATATTAAGAAGAAGAGACTTCTTATTATAATCCAATAAGAAGTGACCATTTATGCAAGTTAGGTATGCTAATTATTTTCAATTTATTTACCTTTGTTAAAAATCCCTGGTATTTTTCAGATAATCGTGGTCCTTTGTAACCGTCTGCTTCCAGTCCAGTGCAAATATCTAGAAGTAACACTTCCTGGGGATACAGGTACATTGAGCGACCTGTGAAAATTACAAATACAAATTTGTTAAAACAATTAATAACTGATTAAAGGTTGTGCCTAAATAAGTTAAGCCGTACCAAAAGTGCAGTCGAGGAATTCGTTAGACAAAGCAAATGAGATGAGATCCTGTGGATAAATGTTCCTTTGACTAAGGTGATGTAAAATGTAGATGAAACTACGTCCGCTTGTAAAACAAAATGCCTTTAGAGGAGTATTTCGAATCCGAGCTTGAAATTCTTCCACAATCTCTTCATATAATTCCTCACAGTTCACGTTAAATGTTGTCAGACCTGCCGTCATATATTCCAAATCTTTGCTTCTCATGACGTTTATATTTCCTTCCAATTTTTTGACCATCTCCAACATTAATTTCTCATGCTCCACCTTCGTCCTCATAGCTAACAGGACTAGTGATGCGCAGGCGTGAGTATCAATCCGCGGAATTTCAGATACAAAAGCATCCAGAAAGTTGTAAACATCTTCACTTACATAATAATTGGCTGATAATGTGACAGCTTTTGCCACAGCAGAAATATTCGTCGATGGAACCCGAGTTGCGTCATTTGCAACAATGTCTAACATTTTCTTCACAACCTCTTTATTGTTGACGTATGTCCTTGTCCTTAAAAAGCCAACTGATACAACGGCCACCTCCTCTGAGGTCAGTTCATCAATGAATTTTGGTAAGTTATATTCAATGTTGTAAATACTGAGCGAGTCCGGCAAGGATTTTACACCGCCAAAACAAAACATCATTCGGATGAACTCCTCTTTGGACAAGGAATCTACTCGACGGTACAATTTCTTAACTAGCTCCCAATGAAACTTTGATTCTGTTTGGAGATCAGCAGAGAAAATCAGATCAGCCATGTTAAACATATATTCCAAGCTCCAAGCTTTCTCGTTGAATCTTCGAAGGCAAAGATCATCCAAAGGTTGCCAGATTTTACGATAGTCTTTGTCTTTTGCTTTTGGTCGTTTCGGAAAACGTCGTAGATTGTAGTAAACGAGTAGGAGCTCAACGTCAGTTAACTTTGAAGTTTGACTAATGAGCTCAACAAAAACGGGATCGTATTTAGGATCAGTTATGATTTCTTCAGGTTCACTATTGCAAAGATCGATAAAGGCTTTAACAGCTGGGTTGACGGTTTCTTCCCCCTCGGCCGTTAGTCTCCCGTCTTCGGTCATCAACCTGGAGTAAACCTGATGCTGGAAGAAAAGAGTTTGATATTCTGGATGATTTTTTAGGTACGTGTAAGCAGGATTTTCCAATCGCTCCGTTGAAGAAGGGTGAAACCATCTTTGCTCATCCTCGTCCGACGGTTTTGGTTTATTAAGAATGCTCAGTGGGATATCGTCAGCTTTTTTCCTCCTTTCCAAACCACCTGAAGAGTCTGAGTATTTTCGACTGGTAGTTCCGACAAGTCCAGCTATTGCCGATGATGATTTGCTGTGATCAATATTAAATATCTTCACCGGACGGTCATTGTAGCCACACAAAGTATTTAAATATGCCAAACTTCCACTACTATTCTTAGAAGCTGCATTGGTTCCAAATTTGGCTAAAATTCAGAAATATATTGATGGTAAGATGAAAATTAGATGTGAAATTCTAAAGTAGCAAATGTCTTTGAAGTAAAATTATTATAACTTACGAATAACGTTGTTCCTTGCAATGACGGACAAACTACTTTGGGCAAACCGCTGAAAAGGGAACATTTTATATTCGATCTTCTTTTTTAGAAATGATACAACAACTCTTCGTATGCTAGACAAAAACTCTTTCAAATCTAAAAGTGACAACTGTCGTACTTTCACCAATCTTCTTTCTTCAATATTTTATTTTATGAACCAACAATTGTAAAAATCAAAAACTGTCTTTCATTAAGTTTAAATAATCTAAAAGAAGTCATCACCTCAGCACCAAAACGTGACTGAAACAGTTTCGTGTATCGCTTTTATGAATACATTTGCCACTGTTGTTTAGAGGAGTCTGCGTTGACTTTGACCTTGCAAAATCCTACAGAATAACAACACCATGGCTATAAAAAAGAAGGACAGCTACAAAAATACCAGTTTCAGTATTCCATGAAATTTTCTCCTACTTTCACTCTCTCCCACACAAACGCTAGCACGCTAGTCCTTCGTAGAACAGTCTGCCTGCTACAGTCTTAGTATAAGTAGTCCTCTTTGCATACCAAGTGTACACTTTATTTCCCTTTATAATCCATGGAACTTACACTAGTTTACACAAGTACAGAGATTTTATAAAATTCGCAACAAAAGGCTACAGTAAAGATGTTTTCGCAAGGTCTCCCTCTTCTTTCCTCTTGTGGAGAAAGTCCCTATATAGATTTCCTTTTCATTCACCTAAAAGAACACAAATCAGGCATTATAGCAAAATACGCAATATTTTTGCAAAAAAGCTACTTGTTACTTCACCTTTCACCAGTGTTTTCCTTCACTCTGGAGAGTATCTTGAAACCCTGGAATAAATGTCAAATGTCAATAAAGTGGAATTGAGAGAAAATTATACTACTGGGAAAATACTTGTTTCTTTATTACGAACCACCTTCAATTTGCCAAACCTGCAATTTTTCTTCGATCTTTGATGATGATGTTGATATCGATTGCAAAATCCAGTAGAAAAAATCCACTTCACTTCTCCAAATTTCCTGATCGATGAATACGATTCATGACGCTCTCAGCCTTTCTTCTATTCCCCAATTTCCCATTGATTATTGCATTTTAATTGTTTAAGAAATTAATTTTTGGCTACTACCAGAGGAATACAACAAGGGAAATAAACAGTAAAATGTCTATAAGAATAAAATTATTGATTAAAAACTGAATAGATTAACACGCAAGTATTGTCGCAAAATGACTTTATAATCAGACTAGATAACTGTCAGTCATTGTGATTATAATTTTATGTTTTAGTTATTAAAATTAAAGCAAAATTAAAGTAAAATCATTAAGAGCGGCACGGAGGGTAAACAAACAAAATAGATACGAGTAGACAGGCCACAATCTACACATTATGCAATGCTTATTCCCGCCGTGTGTTTGATATTGCCTTAATGCCCACCGAACCAGTTTGACTAAAAAGTCAAGCAACTTTTACAAATTCTTTGTTGTCAAAATGCTAAACTTATGCAGCCCAGAGCCTAAAGTACTTAATATTGTTTCATTTAATATACTAATTGAAGGTTTTTAAGAAGAATTGCATGGATATTGATCTTGTTATAAACAATGAAGTTGATGAATGACTTAAAATAGAAAGTGACAAGAACACAATCACTTTAAACAATTATGTAAGGTCATGAATTGATTGTTTTAGGGGATACAATTAAATGTTATTCAAACGTAATACATTAAAATCTAAATCAAATGAAAATTAATGAAATGTTAATTTCTCGGGAAAATGTCCCACGAATTAATGGATCCTACTTGTGTTCGAAACACTGTTCTTTCAAGGTCGTTTTTTCTTAGGATTGCTAATCATGTTAGTACCATTAGTCATTTCTGTATTTGTTAGCCATTGACTCATCTTTGTATCCAGTTGTTTATGGTAATTAAGCCTAAAATATATTTCCAAAATATTCCAAATGGACGTTACAGCCATTTTAATCTTGTCTGGGTTCCCACGAGGATGCCATTGTTTATGTATAACACACACTGATTGATTCTAATTTAGAGCATAACAGGACGTGAATGCTCTTTAATAACCGGCCAACAATGACTCATTAAATATTAGGGAATCATGCACATTTATTTTCCTCCATTTTTTCTACCACTAATAAATATTCTTGATTTCGACTGGAATGCTCATTAAACTAACTGGAATTCGTATCTAAATATTTTCCTTGTGCTGCAAAATGAAGTATCCATGCATTTTTTATTCAAAACCTACAAGAACATCAAATATTTATTCTACATGTACATCACATTTGAAGTATGAGTATTTAGTAAAGGAAAAACTAACCTTAATTTTTTTTAAATCATACTCTCAATTTTACTCCATTTTCCTACAGCTTTCTATAAGCTGTCAGGCTAAGCTGACATCTACTTTACTCCCCAACTTACTACATTCACAAATCTTTGAGCTCCTCTTTACCCCACTCCCTCATCT
>JAANSO010001530.1:0-16565 GCA_036507315.1 Lepidocyrtus fimetarius | reverse complement strand
GTTTGCAATTTTACAATTTTATTTACCTTTTGTGGGAGCCATGAATGAATTTTGAATGCTTCCCGACCTTGCGTTTTAGCTTTTTTAAATCGAAATGGGGATAAAAATAAATAATATAAAAAGATGAAATGAACGTAGAGAAAGTTGCAATTCCGATTTGATGTAGAATTATCAGCGGAATTTTTTCTTTTTATTTCAAATACAGTGTCCACTTCTACGCCTTTCATTTTTTACAAATAGAGAATTTATGAAAAGCTTAAGCCCAAAAACGAAACTGAGCCCGGGTTGGCTTCTTCCGACATAAGCCGAGAACTTTCCAGGTACTTCCACCGTTCGTTTAGTTTCGCAATAAACTTCGAAGTGGTTACGTGGCACGAAATTAATTATTAATGTGGACTGAATTTTAATTAAAGTAGATTGTTGTAGTTGGTGTTTAAGCTTTACTAATTTTTAAATGAAAGAATTCAAAGCGTTTTTTAAATATTGTTTCAACATTGAAGTTTTTATTCTGATTTTTTTCGGTTTTAAACAAAAAAGTAATTTTAATGAGTATTTTTAAAATTATAGAAATAAGATCATTTAAGTTTTAGCTGAGCCAGGTCTCAATTGTACCGGGATGCTCTGAAGTTGTGTAGTTTTTAAAGACTGTGCGGCGATAGTAGCCCTTGCGGGTTCTTCCCCCACTTGAATAAGATACTTCTTGGCGTTGACCTCCGTTTGACCCGCTTTCGTACATGCTTTGTTGGTCGTTATCGGATGAGGAGAGGACACGAGCGTGAACCTTGAATAAAATTTAATCAATTAGAATGGTTTTTATAGAATTAATTAAATCTAATGATTACTTGATCATCGCCTTGTCCAATTTGTTGTAGTACGGGGTAAACCATTTCATCTCTTTCATCCCTGGATCTAGTTTCTAATTGTTGGGATTGTGTTTGACAGGTTTGACAGTTTGACCTTCGTCTGGGTTGAAGACAGGGTGGAGGAGTTGCGAGGAATTGCGCGGCGGTTTGCGCGCCTTGATCTAAAGTTGTGGCGGTGATTAAACTGCAATTCAGACGTTTTCTTTGGTAGTTTCCAACAGAGAGGGTTGGAGCTTGGGCGGGTGTCGGCCTTTGTTCCTCTTCTTGTTGTTGTTGTCTTTGCCTTTCAACAATTTGGGAGGTTGACTGAAGGGACCTCGTTTCAATATTGTTTTCTCTGCGGGTCTCGGAATGGACTTGGTTTACTGGTTCGAGACCATCCCCGCCGGAAGCTTCTCGCCTGTAGGTGGCTTCTTCTTGTGATTCGTATGGCTTTCCAAGACCGTTGGTTTCAACGCCGTTTACTGTATGGGAAATGGAACGGCTTGAGGAGTGGCTTCGTTCTTCTTTTTCAGCCCAGCTGGAGGAGGAACCGAGGGAGGAAGAGGAAGGAAGGGATCGGAGGATTGTTTGGGTTTGAGGGGCGACCAAAGTGGAGGAGGAGGAGCTGCGGCAGTTGTTTAAGCAGGAGAGGGAAGAAGAGCCTTGATTTTGTGAGGTAGATTGAGCAGATCTGGAGGAGGATGATGATAAAGAACGGGTTCTTGAGGAGGAGGAGGATGCAGAAGTAGATCCTAGTGACCTTTGACCTGAGGAGTTGCTTCCGGACCTTCTCCTGTCTCCTGTAGACCTCCTGTAATATAATTCACCGGAGTGGAGCCCCGCGGATGACATCACTTCAGATGGGAGGGGCTGTCCTGATTGGAGATGCATTTGAGTTGTGGAGTCCTGACTAGCCGAAGATGAGGATGAACTTCTTCTCTGGCTACGCCCCTGGGAGTACATCCAATCAGAGGAACCGGAATCTAAACTCCGGAGTTGATTTTGACTACGACGACGGGATCCACCTTCGATAAGTTTGGAGTAGAGACGGAGACCTTCGCTTTCCCTTCCAGCGCGGACTGCAGAGCTTCCAGCAAAGTCTGAAGAGGTATCCAGAGATCTTACTTGAAGGTCACCACGGCCCTCATCGTACATAGAAGCTGCAGCTGGAGCGCATCGAGAAGTTACGCAGGAGATTCCAGATGACCTTGACCTGTCGGAGGAATGAAGGCTTCGAAGTTGCGTTGATCTTTGCTGGTCTTGTCTGTCATCAGCGTTATTTGACCGGCGGTAGGTGACTTCTTCAGAAAAATGCGGGATTTCAGAGTGGACGTCACCGTCGGAAGATTTTACTTGGATGGATTTTCGGGATGTACGGCGTTTAAATGTTTTCCTTGTGCGGGAAGATTCCTGAAACCCGTTTTGCCAGTCGAGGTCGTCTCCACCGTCTAAGCTACGCAGTTGGGGGCGGCTGCGTCCCGAGGATAATTCCGGAAAGTGTGGGGGTTGTGGCTCGGGGCGTTCGAATTGAGAGAAGAAACGGGCTGCGGGGCGGTTATCGCCGTCAAAGTAGCTCCCGTCTAGGATGGGAACGCCGTCGTCGGTGATTTGGCGTTTTCCTCGGTGAATCTTCCCAAGATTCTGTTTATTTAAAAACAAAATGTAAAAATCTGTAAAATTAATCTCAAAATTAATTTAAAAATAGAATATTTACCTGTGCCAGTGTCCAGTTTACCCCAATTAGCAGAATTAAAATACAAAACGCCCGCATTGTTCCCAGAAATTAAAAATTTAAAAGTCGATAAAATATTTTCCAGAGGAGGTCACTGTGCCTTTCCAATGTCAGAGTGGAGCTGTGATGAAGAAGCGAATCCTTGGGTTTATATAATAGTCTGGATCTAGGAAGAGAATTTCTCAGCTCTGTATTTTACGACTGTTTTTACCTAACTGAATTTTAATTCAATCTGGGCTCCAGTAAGTATCCAATTAAATTACGCAATAGGATTTAAATGCAAAATATGTTATGATTAAAGTTGAGTCATTTAAGTTAATCATTAAAAATTCCAAGAAGGATTCAAGATCAAGATTTTGAACGAGGGTCGTAAAAATTAGGTCGTAAACTTGAAAGTGTCAAGAAAGTTGAACTTTTAAGATAAAAATGTTGCTGTGTGATGAAAAGCTCGTCTTTTCCTTGTATTTTTAGCGAAACGTATTAAGCTTAAATAGTTTTATTTGATTAAAGATGATTCTGGATGGATGATGTAATCCTATTCATTCGATGCTTGCAAAAAAAGCTGAATGTAATTCAGGTAGCTTCAGTTTTCCTTTGATGTTTTGCTGTTTATTCTTTTCAAAAGCAAGTTAAGCTAAATTAAGATGAAAAGGCGAGGAGAAGAGCAAAGGACAAATTGTAATTAATCTTGAACTTGACATTGACCGTCGTAAAAGCTGTTTACTTGAAAATATCACAGAGGTTTGTTGCCAATAATTATTTTTCTGGTGAATTTTATGAATGACGAATATAATTCTGGATTTGTTTGCTTTTGCTAAAAAATTAACGATTGAATGTCTTTATATAAGGCGTTTTTTAACACTGGAAATATTTTTTACGTAATTTAATCATAAAAAGGCAGTAAGGAAGACTTTTAAACAATTCCGGGTTCTATTTTAAAGTTTTAACTGCACGGACCAAGCAAGTTATGTAATATTCCTTCTTATTATGTTTAATGTAAATAAATGACAAATTTACTAAAGGGAAAACACATTATTAGTATTTTTAAAATGATTAATCCACTTTAAGATTTGACGATTACAGTGATGGAAAGGGTTGAAGGTTATCTTTCCATGTGACGAGTTAATTAATCAAAATAAATTCAATACCGTCGTCAAATTAAAACATTTTTAGTTAAAAGTTTATATTTAAGTGGTCAAAAGGAAAATAAAAACGTATAAAGTATTTCAAAGATTTAATACTTGATGCGTATGAAATTGTAAAGCTGTAAGGTTTTGTGTACAAAGTTCAAGCGATTATGAAAGGTGATTAGTGGAGCATGGTTTTCACGTGGACAAATCAACTTATTTTTAGCGTAAAACCGTAAAATGCTAATGAGCAAAGATAACGACTTTGATTATTAGATAAAATTTATTTCATAAGAAGTATTTGTATCGAATCAGTAAATTTCAGATAGATCATTTGGGAGGCATAGGTGGAAGTGGATTAACTGCAATTAATAAAAACGTATTAGATGATGCATGTAAAATAAATTTAAATCGTCATACGCTTAATTTTATGTTCATTAGTGACATCCTCTTTGCAAAACAAAACGCATTGTAGCTCCGGACTTGCTATTCCTTTGTAGTCTATTGAAAGTTCAATTCCTTCCTTAGGGTAGTACCCGTTTCCATCAAAATGAAAATTTCCGTAGCCTTTGATCTCTCCAGCTTTTTCGTCTGACAATTTAAAAAAATTGTCTCTAGTGCCACCGTCATCCAGACTTTGAAATCCGGCGTATCCGTCACAGAAAACGGTAGGGGTGCATTCAGGACTTCCCTTGAAAAAAATACAGGCTTTAAATTTGACTTGTATTTTAAATAAAAATAAAATTTTACAGGTATGATGCTGTAACATTCATCCTTGGAGTCTAGTTGGAATCGTAAGCAACCCACTTCCCCTAAATTAAGGTCCTCGTTGCATGGAACTGTATAAAATTAAGGAGGTTATTAAATTATTTGTGAAGTTTAAGGTTTTTGTTGCTTACGCTTGGGAAGTTGGTTTGCTTTGATCCAGTCTACAGGAATCTTTTGTCTTTCACTGAATGCTACGTTTAAATACATTAGTAGCACAAGTGCCTTGATTTTTAACATTTTTGCTGTTTTATTTTAGAACGAGTTTTCTCACAAAAATAACTCTGGGAAGAAAAAAGCTGTGGATTTAAGGATTTACGTAGTGTCTGCTTTTGCATGTGCAAAAATTAAATTACGATTTTAGGCTAATAAAATTGCTCGACGTCAGTTTTTATTGTTTTTGGATGTTACAAGTTTATTCGTCAGTACAATGCGTTGTTGTCGAGAAAAAAAGATGCCACTGGTTTGGTCTTCACTCATGTCAGATTGTTGGATAATAAAAGGTTCTAAAACATTTAACAGACTAGCTGAACGCATGCAATTGATAAATACCTATACTACAATTATTTGTGCCGTATTTGGCATTTTTTTCAAAATATACAACAAAAGTATTAAAAAACTCTACGTATTTCTTTTTTGTAACTCCAATTTCTGTCACAATAGCCACTTGGCTATTTAAAATATTTCAACGGCGAGTCGTAAGAATGAAACCTTTGACCCAAATGGCTGAAAAACAATGGGGCTCTTCCCATTTACCATTTAAATCTCCATGCCAAATTTCTGTTAAGGCTTTTTGAGTTATCGCACCCATAAACGGACAGACAGACAATCCAAAACCTATACTAGCTGAACGTAGTGATAAAGTAATAAAACGTTTACAACAATTGACTTAATTAGAGTAATAATCAACTTTACTTGCAGTTTTATTAGACAATTGAATTTTATTCCTACGCAATCAGACACTACGTAAAATCGAACAAGTTAGAAGTCTTCAAAATTTTCAGAGTTATTTTTGTGCTTGAGATAAACATTTAAACAATCTTAAGTAAATTAAAAATGAGTAAGCTATCTCCTGCTAGTAATATGTTTGATCGGGGTATACGGAGAAAAACAAAAACTTCCTGTGGACTGGGTCAAACAGCCACATTCAAACAGTAAGCAATAGAAAAACAAATTAAAATCTATGCTTTAATTAATTATGTAATATTTTCAGTTGAATGCGGAAAAGACGTGAAGTTAAGCGAAATGGGCTACGCTCGGTTCAATCTAAACTCCAAGGATAAAGAATGTCCACTAAAAATAATTGTAAAGTACAAAATTACTTAATTTTAAAAGGTTTTTGAGTTTTATAAGCTTCTTCTTCCAGGGATCGAAAAGTCCTGAATGTACGGCCACTGTTTACTGTGACGGATCGGCAAAATGGGAACCAATCGGACCTGAAGGGGTCGCTGGTAAAAATTTCATGAAGATGTATGACGAAGCACAAGGGCAGATTACAGGCTATGGAGACTTTTTTATGGGGGGTGTCGCACTCTTCCCAAGGGAAGGGGTGGACCTTTTAGTAAATTACAGAGGAGTGTCAGCACCAGGCTTTGAATGCGTTTTCTTCTGCAAAGAGGATATCACTGATGCACACGGCTTGAAAGGCAGGAAGTTGACAATTTTATTTACTTTATTTAGCATTCTGGTTCTGATGTAAATTTTATAAAAATTGCAGTTGACAAACTTCCAGTTTCTGCTTGAGCGATATTCAAGTATTTCCAACCTTGCAGATATTCTTATTAAATTCATGTTTTGGTTCTTTTGTAAAATGGTTGTGAAAATAAAACGGGATATTCTTTAATCTAAATTATTGCATTGCACACGCCATTATTGGGCTAATTACGCAAACGGAGTTTTACACAAGTATGGCTCATGCTCATTTTTAAAAATCACAGGTTTATTTTATTATAGCTGTATTGGTTACATAATTTAAAAATGGAAATGTCATTACTACTTAAACTAAATAGGTTTTTTATCTAGTGCACCATTCCGCATTTGTTTTTGTTGTGTGGTACAAAACCCATGAAATAGTCTCTGTAAAATAGTTTTTTAATTCATTAAGTTACTTTAAGAGGATATTTTAAAATGAATTACCTAGAAGACTTGCAAACAATGGGGCGTATTTTGGATGGGGTTGGCATCTTGCAACGGATAAAACTCCAACACAAACGTATTTTCCGCTTGTTGTGTTGTCATTGTATTGCATCATTGGAGCGCCTTTATAAAATGCGATTAAGTTTTAAAATAAAATTTAACTGGTAAAAATAAATATATTTTAACACTAACCGTAGTCTCCCTAAACAAGGCAAAAAATAAAAATGATTTTAAATTGAATTATTCAAGTTTAAATTTAATTTGAGCAAGAAAACCTTGCAAAGATCTGCTCCCGCTTTTCCATGCCCAGCGCAAAGAATCGAGTTCCCTTCGAGCGTGTCAATTTTACAGTCTTTTCTTCTAGCCAGGGCCAGCACAGTTTTTTGAAGGTATCGAGCCCGTACCCCGAAGTAAGCTTGGTTTTCCTTTCCCCCAGTGCCCGGCTTATTTGCCGAGGTTCTGCCCCACCCCGCGAACAAAGCATGAGGTTGGTCGTAATGTTCTCGCCAGCCTTCCCCGGGCTCAGGAAGGCATATTGGAGAGACTTTATCAGCTTCGAACTTTATCGGCCGGGTGAGGGTGATTAGACCGACGTCGTACTTCCGGCTAAATAAAAATATTTTTAACTTAAATTAACTAATATTGATTAATTGTTGTCATACTAGCGTCCTGTTTCGTTTAGTTGGTAAAGTGGATGGATCAAGACGTTGCTTTTGTCAAAATTAATTCGGATCGTGTTCTCTTCCTCGTCTGTGACTGGTGGGTCGTCCCAGCCTTTAATTTTTGAGGTGTATTCTGCAGGCCAGTCTCCAGGGTATTTGTTGAGTTTGTGGGCGTGTAAAAGAACGTAGAATTTGGAGTCGGGTTGGACATCAACGATGCAATGTGCCTTTGTAAAAAGTTAATTAATTTAGTATTTAACATAATTAAGTTTAAATATTTTTAATTACAGCAGTTAAAACGTGTCTGTCCGTGATTAAAGCTCCGCCACATAGGCTGATACGGTTGTCTATGGAGGAATCCCCAATTGCTGCTAACCAAGGGTATTCAAATTTTTCTGCTTCTTCCCCACCGACAACTCTGCCTGATTGTTGGGGTTTCTTGCCGCATTCTAAATTTTGGATAAATTAAACCCAATTAATTTTAATTAGGCAGGGATGTCCCAAGTTCCGAAACCCGGAACCGAAATCCGAAAACCCGGATCAAAAATCCGAAAACTTTACGTAAAAATATTAAACCTAGACAAAAAAAGTTACCGCAATTTCCTTGAATAGGAAAATCCTCAAAAGATCCCGATTCCTCGAGGGGCATTACTGGAAAAATATTCAAACCGGGTCATATCCGAATAAAATACGTTAAATTTCAATTTTGTTTCATGAGCACACCTTTGAATCCATGTATCCAATTCACATCTTCTTTGCAGAACACGACACATTGAAAATCAGATCTCGCTACACCCTTGTAAGTTATGAAAATATCGTAACCTCCATTTCTAGGGATTCGGCCGGCACCATCAAAGTAAAAGTTTCCGTAGCCTGTGACCTCTCCTATTGAACCGTCCGAAATTACCATGAATTCCTTTTTCGAACCTTTTCGTCCCACTGGGTTCCATCCGGCTTCACCGTCACAGTAAACTCCAGCAGTGCACGAAAGCCTTTTCGATCCCTGTGAGAAGATTAAATTTTAAATACAATTTAAATTTTAAGTGGTATACTTACAATTATAGCGTGATGGCATTCCTTTCCCTTGGAGTTGATTATAAAACGCGCGAAACCCGCTTCGCTCAAATTCACTGCTTCTCCACATGCAACTGTAAATAATAAATTGTAAGAAATTTCAACTAATTTATTGAAATTTAATTAGTTACTTGTTGGAAAGTGGTCGTTTAAGCCAGTCAGGTGGAATCTTGGCTGTTCTTTTTACCGTTGATCCTTTGTCGCAATTAACTCCAGTTAAGTATGTAATCAATAAAAATAATTTAATCATATTTATTGTAAAAATTATTAAATTTTTAAATATTTTTGTAAATATATCTAAATAGCTTGAACAACTTTGGTGTGGTTTGGCTGAGACGTGTATTTTACTGCTTGTGAGGAAGTTGTTAAAAAGATATTGGATTTTTATAGGCAAATAAATCATTTTTCAGTCAAGCCTACAACTTTATGGTTTATTTTGTTAGCCATACATTATCATTGGTAGCCGAATTTTACATTCTGTTTAACGACGATGGCTTTTTTGGTCAATCTTAATATGTATTTTTTAATTTTAATTAAGATATTGGTTTTAGCCAAAAGGAAGTACCTAACTCAAAAAGTAAATGGAATTAGAAATTATGGAATTACGTACAAGCTTTGGTTAAAATCCTGCCACGTCAGTTTAAACTCACTTGGTTCGTTTTCAACACGTATTTGGCGAAGAATTGAAATGAGGGGAGATATGGATTCAGTTTTTAAATTACCGTCTTCAAAGTTGGCAAAGAACAAAAACAAGGATTCAGTTTCAGTAGATCATTCGAATTTCATTTATGTTCATTTTTTATTCCTTTATTATTCCTTGCTTTCCCCATTTCGGTTTAAAAAGGTAGATACGGCAAGAAGTGAGATTGGAAAGTTTAAAATTCATTCTTGGCTACCACAAAAGGTTGTAAAACATTAAAAATGGTTTAGAATTGCTTAAATTTAAATTAACTTTCATCGTTTAGGTACTATGTGGAATCGCAGTTTGCTTAGGATTGTATAAATCACTCAGAGATGTTTTGGACAATTTCAGCAAAATTCGAAAAAATAGTCCAGTTTCATTTATAAAATTGTTTGCTTTACTTACCCGGATTGCCCTCAGGATTAGGATTTTTGTTTGGACTTGGAAAGGAAGTAAAATTCATTTGAAGTTGGTTAATTTTTCAACCGGGGTTTTGTCTAGTTTGCCTAGTAATCGGATCAAGGTTTGAAATCTTTATTTAAGAAATTTACGAGCTAGGTTTTATTGGATATACTGTTTTTATTAGATTCAATCAACCACCTTTCTTGTTCTTCTTAATTTGTTTATTATACTCCGGGAAATTTTATTTATCGGACTTGGCACTAATGTTATTTACATCTGGGATTGAAGTCCAGCTTGGTTTTTTAGAAAATATGTTATGGAAGCCCGACATGTTTTTTTCTTAGATCCCAAAGGAAATTTTACAACGGCACCGGAGCTTTCAACTTTCACCGGAAGGGATCATTTTCTCTTTGGATTTTATTTTTTTGTACTTGTTTTTGATCGGTTGATGAATGCATTTCCGCATATTTACTTGCTTTCACATGTTTGGACAGTTTGGGTGCCTGTAAATGCATTTGTCAGGGAAATTCATAACCGTTTAGTCGATAACATGGGAGTAAACAGATTAAAAGACGTGGAAAATACACAGTTAGATTTGGATTTGGCCATTAGGCAATTTAAAGTCCTTCAGAGTTTGTCGTTTTTAGTTGGAGAAGCACTTGGGTTTGCAATCCTTTATTTTATTTTGGTAATTGTTTTCGTGTATGGATACAGTTTTGATGGGATGTTGCTTCTGCCAAATAATTTTTTCAAGTTTTATTTGATTTCGTATTTTGTCCTTATGCTTGCCATTTTACTGTTTTCTGCTGAAATTGCCAGAAAGGTGAGTTGGCGAAATGGAAATAAATTGGACATAGAAATATTAAAGTAGTTGCCTTTATGTTTGTAGATACAATATTTTGAAATTTGGCTTTGTGGAGAATGCAGATCTCGATCTGTGGATCAAAATAAGGTAGAGATTTTATTACAGGACATTGCTGGAAACAGAATAGGGATTGGTGCTCCTGGAGTAGTTACAATTACTTATTCAACTCTTGGAACGGTATTGTGTTTATTAAAGCATTTTAAAATATTTTTTTATTCATTCAAAATATTTATAGGTTGGTGGACTCATAATTACTTATTTTGTAATTAAACTTCAATCGAACAATTAAAATTTACAAGGGGAACTCGGGCTCTGGGATTTTTATCATTTCATAATCTAGATGAGAATCTGTAAAACAATAATTGCATTGTTCCATCCTCATCTTGAACGTTCAAGTCGTGTCCGTAGTCAATTAAATATTCAACACTTTCAAGATTCCCATGCTGCACAGCCACGTGAAGCAGCGTCGTTTGAAATTTCCATTCTCACCCAAAAAACGTCCTTTCTTTCGTTGATAACTTCTTTGTTTACCAAAGTGTTTAATATCTTACTACCTGGTTCCGTCCTAAAGTTTTTAACTAAATTTACCAAAACATTGCGTTTTCCATCCCAATCTTGGTTATTATTAATGTCCTTCCTCTTCAAAAATTCGATTCCATCACTGAGCAAATACTCAACAGCAGCAACGTTCATTACAGCCACGGAATTAACCAAGACTGTTTCTTTTATTTCATCATCATAAATTCTTTTTTAGAACCTTTACGTCCCACATGCAACTGTAAATAATAAACTTTTGTAAGTGAATTTTGAATTAAATTTCATTAATGAGTTACTGTTGGAAAGTGCGCGTTTAAGTCAGTCAGGATGAATCTTGGCTGTTCTTTTCACTGTTGAACCTGTTTCACAATAAGCTCCAGTTAAATATGTAATCAGTACAAATAATTTAAACATATTTATTTTAAAAATTATTATTTTTTACACAATCTTGTAAATCTATCAAAAAAAATTTGGAGTGGTTTGGCTGAGACTTTGTTTTACTACTTGTAAGGAAGTTGTTAAAAAGATATTGGATTTTTATAGGCAAATAAAACATGTTCAGTCAAGCCCGTAATATTATTGCTTTGTATTAACGATTAAGTTCTCGGGTTCTGCTGGTCTACCTAAAATCGTGTTTGATTATTTTAATTAAAATAATGTTCTTATGAAAAAGAGAAGTACCTGGTTTTAAAAGTAAATTTTGTAATGGGATATTATGAACATGAATTATATACACGGTTTAGTTAAGTCTGCCACGTCAGTTTGCACTAGGTTCTTTTCCAACTTGTATTTAAGCAAGCGAATAAAATGAGAGATGTGGAATCAGTTTTTAAATTATCGTCTTCAAAGTTAGCAAAGAAAGACGAAAAAGATTTCGAATCAGTGGATCATTCCAATTTGATTTATGTTCATTTTTTATTCCTGTATTATTCACTGCTTTCTCCGTTTCGTTTTAAAAAAGTAGAGCAAGGAAAAAATGAGCTGGGAAAGTATAAAATTCATTCTTGGCTACCACAAAAGGTTGTAAAACATTTAAAAATAGTTTAAAGATATGTAAATTTACAATAACTAATTGTTTAGGTATTGTGTGGAATTGCTGTTTGTTTTGGATTGTATAAAGCATTTCGAGATACTTTGGACTGCTTTAGCGCCATTCGAAAAAATAGTCCAGCTTCATTTCTAAAATTGTTTGCTTTCCTTTCCCTGGCTGCTTTTAAGGTTTCGGTTTTTGTGGGGATTTGGAAAAGAAAAACAAGGCAGTTGAAATTGGTTAATTTTTCAACCGGGGCTTTGTCTAGTTTGCCGAGTCGGTTTAAGGTTTGAAATTAAATAATTTATTGTTATGAGTTAGTTTTTATTCGATTTTTTAATCCAGATTGTATCAACCACGTTTCTGGTTCTTCATTTGGTTATTATAATCCGAGAAATTGTAATTATCGGACTTGGTCCTAATGTTATTAACATCTGGGATTGGAGTCCATCTTGGTTTTACAGAAGGTCAATTGTGGAAGCTAGGTACAGTTTTTTCGTTGGTCCAAAGGGAAATTTTACAACGGCACCGGAGCTGTCAGCTTTCACCGGAAGTGATCACTTTCTCTTTGGAGTTTATTTTTTATTACAAGTTTGGCACCAGTTGATGAATGGATACCAGTATGTTTACTTGCTTGCACATGTTTGGACTCTGTGGCTGCTTGTGAATGCATTTGGTGCAGATATTCATAACCGTTTGGTTAGAAATATGGAAGAAAATGGATTTAAAGACGTGGAAATAGGAACAAACTCACAAGCAGAGTTTGATTTAGCCTGTGGGAAATTTAAAGTCCTTAAGGGTTTGTCTTTTTTAATTGGAGAATCAATTGGGAATGCAATCTTTTATTTTTTCTGCTTTGTTATTTTCATGTATGGAATCAGTTTTGATGAGATTTTGCTTCAGGCGAATAATTTTTTAAGGGTGCATTTGATTTTGTATTATGCTTTTGTGGTTGCCATTTTAATTTTTTCGGCAGAAATCGTCAGAAAGGTAAATGAGTAGAAGATATGGATTTGAATGCAAAAGAGGAATTTAACTAGAATTTGTGTTTTTAGATACATTGGTTTGAAATTTGGCTTTGTGAAGAATGCCATTCAAATATGGATCAAAATAAAGTAGGAATTTTGTTGCAGGACATTGCCGGAAACCGAATAGGGATTGGTGCTCCTGGAATAGTTACAATTACTTATTCAACTCTTGGAACGGTATTGTTTTTATTAAAGCATTTTCAAATATTGTTTTATTCATTCAAAATGGTTTTAGGTTGGTGGACTCATAATTACTTATTTTGTAATTAAACTTCAATCGAACAACTAAAATTTACAAGGGGAACCCGGGCTCTGGGATTTTTATGATTTCATAATCTAGATGAGAGTCTGTAAAACAACAAGTTTAAATATTTGAGGCATTAAAATAAATATAATTGATTATCAATTGATTGTCTCTTTGTGTGCATATGTAACAAGTGGGAGTTGCATAACGATTTAAAGAATTTAATTTCCAATCAATCAATGCAGAGCTATTGTCATGCCATAAAGTAGATAACGATGGTTGAGTGCAATTAAAATAATCAGAACAGCATTGTCATGTCGATTATTTTATTTTTTACAAGTTGATAAGCTTAGCTCTGAAGTTATTACTTTGATTGATTATTGTTTGAAATAATAATTTTTAAGTATTTTTAAGTGGTTGTATAATCAAATAGAAATAGAATCCTATGCACAGAGTTTGGTTTAAATTTTATTTTAATAAACTTTGTTAGTCCTATTAACCTTGGAAACTTCCTTGCCATTTCCAAAGGAGTGAACCCTTCGTTGTTTCTAATGTTTTTCTTAGCACCCTGTCCCAATAAAATTTGAATAACTTGTTTCGCGCTTTCTGTGTCACTCCAGCCACGGTTTACAGCATAATGGAGAGGAGCTCCCCATATCATATCTAACCCATTTGGGTCCAGACCCTTCTCAAGTAAATACTGTACCAGTTCCGGTTTCTGTTTGGAAGCAGCCTCGTGAAGCAAACTTACGTGGTTTTCATCCAGAACGAACAAATCCGCGCCGTGATTACACATAAGCTGCGTAATGCTCCAGACTTGGTTTTCCTTGTTACATTTCATTAAAAAATGGAGGGGAGTCTTGCCTTCAAAATCTTGGGCGTTGAGGTCCAACCGCTTTACGCCTTTTTGCAAAAAGTATTTAAAAATTTGCAAGTTGCCAACTTCCGCCGCGATATGGAGTACGTTTCTGCCGTACATATCTTGTGCTTGGATACTGGCCCCCTTGTTTATTAAAAAATCAATTATATTTTTATCCTGTTGATTAGAAATCCCGTGGATAATCATATGAAGCGGAGTTCTTCCGAAGTCGTCCAAAGCATTTACATTTAGGCCTAAATTCAACAAGAACTCCATCTGTTCAACGTCCTTGTCTTGGACAGCATTATGGAGCCAGAGGTATTTAGCAAACTCGGGGTAGTTTAGCACGCCGGCGTAAGTACAGTTTAGATTTTGGAATGTATTTTATCGTAGGGGAGCCCACAGGTGTGTCCGCTCGCACCTGTTCGTCCTCTATTGAGTCTATCCGTAGGCCTAATGTTCTCAAACCTTCTTCATGAGATATCCGTTTAATCTTTGCTGCAGTATGAAAGAAGTATTCTTTGTCTAGAAAGGAGACGTCGGCGCCTTTGACAACAAGGTATTCGGCTTTTCTTCTCCCGCGGGCTTTTTGCAAGTCGTCAAAGCACAAAGATAAAGGTGATCTTCCGTTGGCGTCTATCGCGTTTATATTCAACCCTAATTCTAAAAAGTATTCTAGTTTTTCAACGTTTCCTTTTGCAGCTTCGGAATGTAATAAAAAGTGTTTTTCTAAGACGGACAAATCTGCTCCTTTGGTAACTAAGTGTTTTGCTTTTTCCATTGCATTTGTTTCGGCTTTAGATTAAAAGAAAGTTAAGTACTTTGGGCTTATACAATGCAAAGAAGAATGCTTGATTAAAAACAAAATAAACGAAACGTGGATACCCTACAGCGGAAACTATCCACCGGGACTTAAGGGCCTGTTACCTTATGGTTATACCGGGCTTAAGAAACAAATAAAAGGTCGCAAACCTGCTTAGATTCTAGCTCGAAGCTTGCAAAACTATTCAAAATAGCATGCAACATTATAGTTTTTGCTTTAATGTTTTGAACTCAAAATTATCTTACTCCTATATTTAAGTTTTTACAATTATGCATTTTTTGCAAAAACTGTTTGCAATTTTGCCAAAATATTTCCAGATTCTTTGTTTGCTACATATTACCGTTTGAATGATATGCTACATGCCTAGGTTGCAATTATAAACTTATAACGGTCACTTCCACTGTTGTAACCGTTTTGTCAAAAAGCCTAAAGCTATGCGGCTTGAGCCACAAAGCATAGTAGTTACTCCGGAGTAAGTTTTACTGCAACAGCTTCAACAACCATTAAGTTAGAAAGGTTTGAATACATAAAAGGCTCAATAATTTACACCACTTTGCAAACTTTCATTTGTAACGGTCAAACCGTTAGACCATAATTGCTGAAAAACTATACAGTTCTGTGCCAAGGTTAAGTCTACATGCCTGCCAAATTTGGTTAAAATCTGTCAAGGCGTTTTTGATTTCTCGTGACAACAGACGGACAGACAGACAGACTAACACATCGATCTTATGACTAGCTCTTCAAAATAAAGACCAATTAAAAAAGTGTCTTTATATTGCGACAATTTTGGTTTTATGAATGGGGTATGGTTCGCCAACCAGGCGAAATCGCCAAGTCTAGATGGATAAATTTTTGTAATCAAGCTTTTTTCAACTTGGATAAGCCCAAAGTACCCCAATCAAATAATTCCAACGGCATTGTCCCATCCTCATCTTGAACATTCAAGTCGTGTCCATAGTCAATTAAATATTCAACACTTTCAAGATTCCCATGTTGCACCGCCAGGTGAAGCAGCGTCGTTTGTATTTCCATCCTCACCCAAAAAACGTCCTTTCTTTCGTTAATAACTTCTTTGTTTACCAAAGTGTTTAATATCTTACTACCGGGTTCCGTCTTAAAGTTTTTAACTAAATTTACCATGACATTGCGTTTTCCATCCCAGTCTTGGTTATTATTGATGTCCTTTCTCTCCAAAAATTGGATTCCGTCACTGAGCAAATACTCAACAGCAGCAACGTTCATTACAGCCACGGAATTAACCAAAACTGTTTCTTTTGTTTCATCATCAAATTCAATTTGAACTTTTGGCGCACTCTCAATTATGCTAATAAACTGGTCAAAGTTTATATTGTGTCCCCGTTCTTTAAAAGATTTTACGAGATAGTCAACAGCACATTTACGGCTCCAATCCCTAGAGCATAAGCTCATCCTGAATTGATCTGCAAGGCAATGCATTACATCGACGTTGCCATACTGACCTGCGTAGTGCACAAGGGACTTCCTCTTGAATCCTTTTTTCCATCTTAGGCTAGCTCCGTTTTTAATTAAATTCATAATTGTTTTGGAGTTTCTTCCGTTGACAATTCCAACAGCGAGAAGGGAGTGTCCTTCAGACGTTTTGCAGTTGAAAGAGGCTTTATGGTCTTTAAATTTACTCAGGGTGTCCACAGTTGGGTCCACATTTTCAATCAGGGTCATTAACGGGGTTATTTTATCTGAATTTTTTTGCTGAATTAAAATTTTTAAGCTCTCCG
>JAANSO010001529.1:2245-16568 GCA_036507315.1 Lepidocyrtus fimetarius | reverse complement strand
CATTCAACAAGGTGAAAGCATGCGCTTGTAATCTTTTGTTATCAGCTAATTTATCCAGAGGGACGTCGGCAAAACCCCGGAAAAGCTTTTGATATTCAGGATATTCACCAAAAAAGCTAAGAAAGAACATGAATTGATTATAATCAAATTTTGCAGTTCTCTTCAAACTTCAAAAAGTTATTAAACTGTTTAGATTTAAACTTACTGGAGCATGAATTGTACTCCATTTCCCTTCAAATCTGGGGAAACTAGAGCCCAAGTGTCCGTGATGATTTTCTTTTCGGCCGCAGTCAACATTTCTCTAAATTCTAGGCTTGCGAGTTCGGGAGTTTCGGTTTCTGTCAGGTTCAAATTCCTTAAAATGATTAGTAAAAAGTTTTAAACCAAGTGCGCGCTACTTTTTAAGTGAACTTGCGTACTTATATAAACTTTAATATTCTCGCACTTTAAAATGTTAACTATTACAATGAAAGACTACCAAATGGGATGACCGACTGAAAGGATGTCTGGAAGATGACTAAATAAAGAAACGTGTTTTACACCATTATATTAGGTAGCAGATTCAGATGCTGTTTGATTATAATAGAAGTGGAACCCCTTGTCACAAGTTACGAGATTTTGATTATTATTTGCTTATTATGCGATCTTTTCGTTTACGAGTTAGCTAACCAGCAAATTTTTCCACTCCGTGTGTACTTGAAGCCAACTCCCACGTATGAAATTATGGGAAAATGTTGTAAAACCTGTTTATTCACAAAAAACTATTGTGGTGCGACATAGAGTAATTGTATTTTAACTGAACCATAGTAATGCTAAGGCGTGAGCGGAGATATATACCTTTTCTTAAAAATATGAAATGTAATGTAAGACACTGGTCACAAGTGGTTTTAGGATTACTCATATCGTCATATCTATGGGCCAGTTTCACTTACATTAAGTAATAAATATGTTTGTATTTCAGTGACGAAAATCGTATTTAGTTTTGTCCAGTTGGGCAGGGGGGTATAAATATAATAGTTTCAAGAAGAAGGTTATATGGTCAACTTTTCTCACAGATCATATGACAAGTTTACTTTTGTAATAATCTGAAGTTATAATGCAGTTATGGTTCGTACCATTTTACTAATTACTATATTGACATGAGCTAAATGCCCATTTATCATATCATAAATATTTTGTATTTGTAATAAACTACTGAAAGGTCATAGTATCCATTCATGCTTGCTCGTCTGGAAGATTGTAAGATATATTAGTTAAAGATCCAGACAAAATAATTATAAAAGCCAATTTATATATCGGTGTAATACCATTTCGTGCAGTTATATACTTATTTTTGTTGTACAATAGCAAGAGAAAATGCAATTGTTTTATTAGTAAATACGTAGCTATTTTTGGAAATTGGCGTAAGAGATGAAAATCTAAAAATATTTTAGTTGATTACAAAAATTATATTACTAAATAGGTATACATAAGCAAAAAAGTATGGACTCTTTCGAAATGCTACGAAGACTTGAGAATGATTAGCCAACGTTTTTACTTGCAATGTCGCTCAAGAAAACTGTAAAAACTGCCTTTAGACTGTCCGGCATTGCCCCTGAACCTCAAATCGTTCACTTTTCATTAGTAAATTAGCAAGAAAGTCAAACCCAATTCACTGAACTTTGTGGATAAACACATACCGAAATTGATTGATGATATAATGTGGTAAACGAGATATTTAATTTGATTAAGTTGTAATTTGCGTAATCTACTACTCAACTATTTATAAGCGGAACAGGCTTACCGTTATCAACCGAACGGAATTTTGTATAACAAAGCTGTTGATTATGTGGTTGTTTACTTCGTGTTTAATAGACGATTCACCGCCTAAATAAGAATGAAGCACATGAGCCTTCGTTCACTGAAATACCGCGGTGAATACTATGAAGAGTCATGGGATTTAATATCGCTTAAATAGATTCTAATCCAGGAAATGTGACGCAATAATATTTCCAGTCTTATTGGTGACGATTAAGGTTTTATCATATCCTGGATACTTTTATTTTTTATATGAATTCTGGAAAATGTTTATTTTCCCAATTTTTGGTCAAATTAAATCAATTTTCCGACCACCATCCACTCAAACGTTGAGCTATACTATTTTGATCTTATTATTTTCATTATTTATTGCGAAATACGAAGTTGTCTGGAAATTTAACTATGTTTGCGAAATCAAGGAGTCTAAGCTAAGAGTCGGTGTACAATATCGGTCATTTATCTTGCATAAGTATAATTATAATAATAAAAAAGGAATCATTCCTTTTTATCAAAGAAAAAACTTTTTGAATCATATGGTTTTATATGCGTGATAATCAAATTTCTATACATGAATCAAAAGAACTATTAGATGTTTTTTGTTTAATGCAGAAATATTCTCCTCAATTGGGTTAAAATGCCAAAATCTTATACTTTTGCATGATTGTGTCTGTCTACTACCTCAGTCATAATAGATGCCGCGATCTCTAATGGAATGAAAAGGCTTCTTTTTGCCTTCTTAATCAAATTCTCATGAACGACTAATGAAATGTGTAAAAATGGCATGTTTACTGTTGTTATTTCCGCAAGCAGGCAACACTTTTAAAAATTATATAATCAAAGTGATGAAAAGGAAAGAGTTAGCGAAAATAAGCTTAATACCTCTGTCTGTTCCAGTAAGTTCGGCTCTCACCCAGCTCGAGAAACTATGCGTCTCCTCTTATATTGATAGTACTTGTTTTTATTAAACTGCACTTTGATTTTTATTTGTCAATTGACACTAAATTGCCTTTGATTATAAAAATTATTATTCTCTTTTATGTCGAAATTTAGAATACTTTCTTGTCCAAAAACTGGAGTGAACACAGAGGCGGAATCGTTGGGGCACTTTGAGATTGAAGATATTCTCGTAACTGACAACAAGTGGAGTGTAATGTATGGAACTAGTGAATTCGGTGAAGCCAGATTGTCAATAAAAAGATTGGCCCAGCAACACCAGAGAAAGACGCACATTTGAATCCTAAAGCGCAAATGCTGGCAGTTCATATATCATGGGTGGAATTATTATTTTATCATCAAACATTTTGCTCTTGTGCCACAACTCGTTATAAAATTGATACGATTTCTGCACGGCCTATATAAAACTTTCTTCAATCCTTCAACATCATTCTCGAAATCACATAGTGTCACGTTCGCGTTCTTTTTTTCTGCAGAATCTCCTCACTTTTTAAGCACTATTTTTGTTGCTGTGCCTTGGAATGGAAGAGGAAAAGAAATTTTACTCCTCTTTCAATGATAATAATGATGTATTAAAAAGGTATTCAAAAACATTAAAATATGAGCAGAACTATTCAAATCATGCCTTATTGCTCGTATAACGCCACAATTTATTGCATTGTCCTAATAATGGGTTCTCCGACCAGGGCCTGTCGGCAACAAGCGTTGTTTGAAAAAGTAGATCTATTTTCTTCCTCTTTTCTATTAATGAGAGAAAAAATCGTTTATTGTTTGATCTACATTTCTAAGGATGCCTTTTCTGAGTAATATACATGTTCATAGAGACATTGCGTCAAAGAAGTAAAAGCATAATTTCAATTTCTGCAAACTTAAATTACGTTTTACATGAACATAACAAAAGACATTAACTATTAACTCATCTACTATCCTTTTTATTATGCAGTATCAAAAAGTACACAATTACTCACACAAAATTGAAAATGAAATCATATTACTGACATTATATAACATGCCGATGATATGTAATTTCATCTCTGGGAAGCACTTTGCTGTTGAATAAGGTATTGTGCGAATTTGCTAAACTTTGCTGATAAAAGTTCTTTCACCTATTGAATTTATAGTTGGATGGAAGGATAAAATTTATAATGATTTGTTTTTAAACTCATAAATTATGCATCCTGTTCATACGATATGGTGGACAAAGCTATCAGCCATAATAGGTTTACAACAAGTGGGATCATTATAATGAGAAATGATTTCATGGATTTGCGTAAATAAGTTTGGAGGAAAGCGAATTCTTTTTTCTTTACCGTTTGATGCGTGTCGTTGTCTTAGAGACTTCTTCCTTTCCTTAGATTCTTCCCAAATTGATCGACAGGAAGACCATCAACCGTCTTCTTCCATAAACCTCATTTTTGTAACAAAAGTGAATAACCCACCACAAAGAAAACCTATTTTGGAATATCATCTTCATATAACATCCTTCCTAGTTTGTACCCACTTCCTCTACCTTTGTAATTGCAAAAGGTGGGTGGAGACTAGGGAATTTGTAAGGCGTGAAGGAAATCCATAAAAAATCATAACTTTCTTGTCGTGGGTGTATAAAATTTTTAAAAGTTTTCTTTGAACAAGTTGAAAAGATAAATTGATGCTAAAGTTATCAGCATAAACACATGTATGATGATAGCATAGCCATGGGCCGTGTTGCTGTATTACAATTTGACAAAGAGAAATTGCTGTGGAAGCCACAATTGCAACAAAAGCCTATATTATGAAAAGTAGCATAATAGTTAATTATGAGAGCTATTACGTTACATAAAAATACCTTTTTACGGAAGAGAAAGTATGTACGTACATGATGAAGTTTTTATTGTATCATTATTGTGGAAATTGGTAGTATATTTACTGAAACTGAAGCATTATACGTCTATACTGTTAAAGGGAAAGTTGAGAAAGACAATATTTTACACACCTTTCGTTTATTTTTTTGAAGAAAATTACTTTCTTCTTGACAAAGTTCCTCAATTTCATGCACTAGTAAGCATTCTTCAAGTTTATATTTTATGCAGATGTTTTACAAACAATATGAAGATAATAATGATATGATAACAAATGAGTATAAAATATTTCTGGTAAGATGATGTCGATTATTAATGCCTACCGTAAAAGAAGCACATCTGGGCCACACATACAGGAGAAAATAACAGCACAGGCCAACTTACACAATATTATGTACTTGTTGCCCTTCATTCTTTTACCATCCCTCCTAGTCCTAATTTATAAAATTGTAGAATCATAAATATTTAATTGAGCTGAAGCTTTTTGAGTTAATTTTATTAAACTCCACCAACATCGTTAATATGCTACGTATAATGCGGTGCTAATGAAGGTCCTTTTCGCTTGTGAATTCCATGCAATGAGGCAGTATTCCATTTTACAACCATGCTTATCCTCATGACTTGGATGAATCTTGATGATGCAATTTTAACTATGAATTTTAACAATTTGAAAATGCAAAATGAAGAATGCGTTTTATGACAATGAATTTTACTAATCTACAATTATTAATGATGATAATAACTTAACAAGAAGACCGAGGGGTATTGATCAAGAAGGAGATCAAACAATAACTCTCCAAAAAAAACTTTATTAAATACAATTATAACGTTTGTCATCTTATTGGAATAATAATGAATAACATGAATTAATTATTTTCGGTATAAAGTACAAACCGGTTTATGCCGGTAATCAAAAATATAGTTCCAACATCTTACGACAAACAGGAATCCTGTAAATATAACGAGGGATTGAAATATCACATTAGAACATCACATATCACAGCCTCATATGAAAGCAAATCTGTTTTTGAGCTCCCAGAGGGTGTCTTACTAAAAAGGAGCAATAATAATAAGTAAAGGAAATTAGAAAAAGCTTTTTAAAATTAGGTATATATGAAAAACACAGAAATGAATTAAAAGAAAGCAATTAAAATGTTTTTAAAAATCTCTACAATATGCAACGTCAAATCGCCATCCCCCCAACATCATCTCTCATCGTCTCATCTCACCATTCTTTCATCGAATATAATAACTGACTCGAATTTTCACGTAAATAACTTATGTTAGCTAAGCAATTATATAGTATAGAAGAATCATCTATTCAAAATGTAAAAAAATAATTTGGTCTAAAATTACTTGAAGAAATACTTGGAACGGTTCTTGTATCAAAAAACATTGATTATGAGATGGTGTTCTTAACTGGTTAGATTAACCGATAAACGAATCAATCAGAGCTGGCAAGTTTCATGATCGCTTGAATGGCAGGAGGTATGGACACATTTGCAGCAGCAAGATATTTTGGTTTGGAAAAGCAAAGATTCAATTTCTAATCCGCAAACACGATCAACAAATCAACATCTTGGCGGCTGTTGACTGTTGTTCGAAAGTTGATTGATGATATTGCATTGGGCTTTTGGATAACTGGGCACTTAGGCAGCAATGGATTAAACCCCTTGAAAAGCCCATCCCACCCTGTTCAAATTGACGGTATTGGTCTTAATAAATAAGTTTGAAGTTGCTCCCTCCCCCGTGCTCTTAAACGCATAAAATTAATAATAGATACAGATTTGTAACCAAACATTGGCGTTTGACGCTCACCAAAAAATTAGTAAATGGTCCGAGGAAGATAGCGACCTTAGTCGGAACCACCATCATCTTTGCGGTCGTTCTTGGGGTTGGGGCATTCACGACTAATATGCCCTGGCTCCCCACAGTTGTAGCAGGTTTGGTTTTGTCCACGTCCTACAATAAGCACAAGAAAACAAGACAATTTCATAAGTATGGTTTCAATTTCCAAGAAATCAAATATTTTTTTAAAAATCAATATTATTTCCTTACTTGCATTACCTTCAGGGCACTCCCTAGCTATGTGGCCACTCTTGCGACAGTTGTAGCACATTGGTTCATCAGATGACCTAGAACAATCTCTAGCAATATGGCCAACACCATCGCACTTGTAGCAGCGATCAGCCTACAAATTACAATTTAAAAAATTATATTTTATGAAAAATTAACATTTTGCCCTTATCCTCCCAAAAAAATGTGAAAATGCTTTTGAGATTCAAATCATTTCTATGTGACTATATGAAAGCTGCAACATGATATGCCATTTACCGGTAATAATAATTAAATAAAATTTTAACTCACCTCACGGCATTCCCGTGCGAAATGTCCGAAGCGGTTACACTTGTAACACTTTTCTGTTAATTAAAAAGTATTAAATATTAAAAATCTAGTTTCAATTTCCAGAAAACAAGTCTTAATATAATTCTTAATAGATATATACATACCCCGACCACCTCCACGGCCACCACCAAAGTTACGTGATCTTCCTCCATAACCACCCCCTCCACGACCTCCGTCGTCACTCTCGTTACATTCCCGAGCAAAATGTCCAGGCTTGTTGCACCTGTAGCAAACGCTTCCACTACTCATCTTCAAATTTTTAATTAAATTTGATCTTCAAAAAGTTTTTTTCAAAGCAGAATAAAGCGATGAAGATATCACCGGTTTGAGTTGTTTTTTCTACTCCAAATTAAACAGATGACCTGATTATAATTGAATTTAATGTGTAGATGGAACACAATTAAATTTGGAAATATTAATTTGATCTTAATAAAAATTTAATAATTTTTTTTAAATGTTGCAGGAAGCAACTTTCTTGGTAGATGTATTGAAACGTCTCTCGCCCTCCTCAAAGTGGCAGTAAATGAGTGATGAAACTGCTTTAATTCCCGTCGTGCGCAGGACAAGCAAAAAGGGAAAAGCAAAAAGTACACCAACCTCTCCTCTTCTTCTTCCTTTTTTGAGCTTGCGTATGCCTCTTCCAATGCTTTCCACAAGGAAACTCTCTCTCCTGATTCTCCTCAACCACCTTTTTGTAAGCTATTTTGAACAAAATTTAATTAGATATTCGACAATTTAAATTGAAAAGCGATTATGTTAAGAAAACATGCAAGAAAACTGCTTATATGCAACTACCTTTGTATTTAAAACAATATTAAATTTTATATTTAAGAATTTTAATTATATGGTCTCAATGTTAAATTCGAAAGTTAATTAAACTCGCTTCAGTTTGGCATGAAGTTTTCCCAGTATAATTAAAGATAAGCTACAAAGTAGAATAATACTTATTTATAACTTTCAGACATTAATTGAATTTCAAAAAATAAATAATTTAAGCATAATTGGAGAAATTTCGTTAGATTTGCATTTGCAAAAGACTTGTCATTTAACTATGTCTACCTGAAACAAAGCGACATCAAAGTTTTGGTTAAATTTTATATTTTTTAAAAGCATTGTCCAGTCGGCAGTTTGGAAAGTTTCCTTGTTAAAAGTATAGTCAGCAGCACCCACCTCGCCTGATCGGCGGCGGTTCTCAACATTTTTTTAGGGAAAAAGCTTTGAAAAAAGCATGCACGGTTTTTGGTGCGGTGTGAGTGATGGCATGTTTTGAGTGGTTAGCGTGGAACAGTATGCCCATCTACTTGTTTTCCACTTTTCCCTTCTTTTTTGGACTCTCGCTCCCTTTTTTCCTTTATTTGTCAACATTGGTTTTGTACACCTCGGCATCTTCTCCTGGCATGGCTTGCCCTATACCGCTTATGAATTTTGTATGCGCTTGCAGCACATGGAGCGGAGAGTTGGGGAACGCGGACGTGCCTTCTGCTTAAATTCTGGAGGTCCTTTCAGCGCATCACAAAATAACCACTTTTCAATGTTCGGGGCTATCTGAGACACAAAAAGCAACTTCATGGAAGGCTTTTTCACAGAAGAATGCTTTTGCTTTTTTTAGCACTGCTTTGTTTAGAACGGTTGTAAAGTAAACTGCTTGGCTGCGTGATATTTGCATGGAAAACTTCGTATGCAATTAAATTATTAAATCATGAATATAATTTAATGAAGCAATTAAAGAAAGGTACGTAATTGATTTGGTTTATCAGTCAAATACTTCGTTTTAATAGTCAACTTCATTAAGAATTAAACAATTGCTGAACTTTAATAGCTAAATTTTAAAAACGAAAGGGCTACTGTGATAATACTGAGAATTAAAACTAAACTGATTACAATAACGAGAAAGATGAAAAATTTTCTGTATTTCTTTTCTCTTGTGGATGGAATGCAGTTGGTGATTTGAGGGTTGGAGGTTAGACAGTCAGTTTGATGGGATACAACATCCGGTAAGAGACAGACTGTTTCGGAATGCCTTGAAGATACCTCTTCGGTCTGGTCATTGTTTGGTTCGAATTTACTCGATTGGGATGGATTTCCTGGAATTTGTTTTATTTATTGAAATGTATTATTTCTTTTGCATACGGTTAAAATATAAAAAATGATAAAATACTTACGAAAACTACTATGTCTGGAAGTTGTCCCATAATTTCCTGAACCCGATGATAAAGATACAGTAGAGGCAGCCTGTTTGTAGTCCCAGCGTATTAAATCTCTCAACACGTCAATACTGTCTTGAACATCAGTTGCGCTTCGTCGAGTTTTTCGCAAGATTTCTCCCATCAACTCGAACTTTTTCATAAGATTATCACAAGAACGCCGCTGCCGCGATTGGGAACTTCTCCTGGAGGAAAGCAACGGAGTTTGAGCGTCATCTTCCAAAGAATCCATGACAGTTGTTTCACTAGTTCTGTCATTTGCATTGCGATCCAGATTATATTTCTTTGTAATTGTTTTATTGTACTTTTTCAGTCTGTCTTCCAAAATGGTTTGTATTGTTTGATATCGAGCAAATACTTTTTGTACGTTGTAAAGCAAATTTAACATAATTCTCTTTCTGAAATCTAAAGAGGGACAGGAGCCCGTCCTGGAAAATGCTGTGTTTAATACTTTTGTAAAAATATTTTCATAATCTTCATCTAAAGCTAAACTACTGCTTTGTAGTTCAGTGTTATTTTCCCAGTCTGGAGTTACATTCAAGTACTGAATTTGGTGCACAATACTTGTAAACTTTTGAAATGCTTCGGGAAAACGATGAATGTCGCTGTAAAGTTCTCTGATCTTCTCAATGTCTGGTATTTTAACTTGGGGTTGTTTGAGTTTACCTTCCAGCAAGATTGCTGAAAAGAATTAAAGGAACTTGCTTGGTAAAGTAATTTACTCTGAATCCTTCCATTTTAGCAGAGACTATAAAAACGCCTTGCGTTTACTATTACAATCTCTGCCATTTTAGTATTATTCATTAAAGGAAAGTAAAGACAAAAGTAATGGTGAGACTGACATATCCAGCTTACCCACTGTCCGCATCAGATCTATGTTTTTGGAAATTTCCCTGGGCTGCAAAATATACGTTGGAACAACATCATCATCCATAATCATGGNTCTATGTTTTTGGAAATTTCCCTGGGCTGCAAAATATACGTTGGAACAACATCATCATCCATAATCATGGACTCGTTTAAATAATAACGGTCCTCAACCCCGGATTCAGTGTCGCTACTCTCTTCATCACTTGTTCCTGTGCCATCGCTTTCTCCGATGATGGTAGCCTCAGGATCCTCAACTAACACCGAAACATGTCCATTTGATCTAGCCATGCTTTTCCAGCAGCCTTACCTTCAATCATCAATCAATTAATTGTATATTCACAATAACGATTCATAATTTGCAAAAAATATAAAATATGTGTCTGTGCCATACAAACTCCAAAATGTTGACTCACATTTGCGATACTTTGAGAAATGTTCAACCTGTGGATACTTCAAAATTAGTTAATAGTAGAAAGAAACCTTCTCCACAGATTCTTTAAAAATCGCTGCAATTATTTAATTTCAACTTGCAAATCACTCCTTAGGAATCTTTAGACGAAACCGTTTTGAAATCCTCGTTATCGTATAAATATATCCGCACTACTGAACTGAACTTGACTTACTTTTTTCTTTAAATTGAACACGATTAACCCTACGCGTGAAGCTTGATTTGATCTGCTAAGCAAGCAGATCTAAGTTAAAACTGACTAATTTTAATAAAACTATTATTCTCTATTTCATTAGGAACATGTTTTATTGCGTAATTGTTTTCAAATTCCTTCTTACATGTTAAAAAATATGTTTTTGTCATATTAAACAATATACCTTCTTTTAGGGCTGTTGGACGAATATCATTAAAACATTTTTGAAGATAATAAATCGGTATTACTTTTTCAACGCTGTATAAGAAATCAAGAACTGTGATTAAAACCTCTTATGAAAAGGTAAATATTTGAGGGATTTGTTTTGGAATATTGCATAATAATAAGCTCAGAATGAAATTGTAAGTTAATTTACATCACTATCACAGTTGTCCAATCAGTTATCTGTAATACTGGCTTTGTGAAAAATCCTTTAAAGAGCTTTAAATCAAAGTAAATTGAATAAAATTTCCCTATTATTCTCTCGTGTTTGCTTTAGAATGCAGGAATGAGAATTAGACCACTGCAATGTAGCAAATTTTGCAAAATATTACATCAAAAATTCCAACCAATTTGGATAAATTTGTATGCAATTGTATAATAATTTTGCAATCATTATCATTCAAATATAACATCGCATATATATCAACATCAAGCAAACAGGTTGGTAATAAACTGGATAATATTGATTGCTAACGTGCTTAATCAAGGTGAGAAGTCGAACACTAGTCCGAATTCGAGCAAATCAAATTTTAAATTACATTAAGTGTTTATATTTGAACTTTAGCATGATCCCCTGTGAAAGACTACATATGTTATGATGGTTAGTGTACTAATCATAATCTCTATGATAATTACTCTCGATATATACTCTGACCACAGATATAAATTTTAAAATCCATAAAGTGTTTATATTTGAACTTTAGCATGATCCCCTGTGAAAGACTACATATGTTATGATGGTTAGTGTACTAATCATAATCTCTATGATAATTACTCTCGATATCATACTCTGACCACAGATATCAGGAAAGTTATTGCTAATTTAATATGTTGCTTTTAGTTTATGTACCTACACATAAAAAGTAAGTCCATTTGGTGAAATGAATTGTGGAAAATCATATCATTTTTGGTGGCAATAAACTACAAACGATTGACATTGAAAGGAGTTGCCACGATAGAATTAACCCTGAAAAATTATTATCATTTTTTATTGCGTTGGATTTAAACTTTTAATAATGAATTCCATCTAGAGATTTGCATGCTTTTCCTTTCACATTTAAAGCTGGTTATAAGCTGCGCTGTGGCAGTTAATATGAAAGACAACATCAACATCATTCCAGAATCCAGGTAAATAATGTATGAAATTCCTCAATTCTTTGCTGATCCAACATATTTCAATGTCATTTTCCTTCATGAGTTTATCCTGGATTGGATATTATATTGAAGCTTCAAAATCCATGAAAGATGACCGACAAGGAAATCTTTCGTTTAATAAATTATGATTTCATACAAATTAACTAAAAGCGCAACACTGCATTCCATCAGGTTTGGTTCACTGGTAGTTGGAACTTTGGAAACATGTATAATTGGCATGAATGAAACCTTTTCGTATATTAGTTCATATACATTTCAATTTGAAATAACATAGACTTCCTGTACGCAGACAGACATACTGTAAAGTTAATCAACTTTTTAGTTATATGAATGACCAACATTACGAACATTTTTTCAATTTATCGTCATAATTTTTAAGTCCTGTATATCATGGATTTAGTTAAGCAAAGCAGTTATCCCATGTTCCCTTCTTATCTTCGATCTTATTTAGATGGTAGAAATATGTTGAATTTGCAACTAGATTTTCCATGCAAATTTGCTAGTCTCTTTTTGGTTAGCTTCTCCAAAAATATACTCTCTTCCTTCAGATATTTTTATGCAATCTTTGCAGTTCTTCGCAGACTTCATTTACATATATGACAGCAGCACACACGATTTATATAAATTTTTACATCAAATTTGCTAGGATGATGGTCTTTGGTATTGCATAACCTATAAAGCGACCAAGGCATAGTCATAGCTTTTGCATGTTTGGATGAGCTGCTTTTGAAAGGCGATGAACAAAGACGAGAGAGAAATGGTTTGAAAAAGAAGTGGCAATCAACGGCGGGCTACAGAGAAGTGGCTCTGTTCTGTCTTGTCAAGGCTAGTCCGTCTGCATTTTTGTTTTTCTTTTGTACTGGACATTTTTTCATGAAAGGACTCAAAGAATTTCCTTTTGTCAGTGTCAGTTGATGCCAACAACGGATCCTGCAGGATTTTTAGTAATGCAGTGATTACTGGACATTTTTTCATGAAAGGACTCAAAGAATTTCCTTTTGTCAGTGTCAGTTGATGCCAAAAACGGATCCTGCAGGATTTTTAGTAATGCAGTGAGCCAAAGTTCCAGAATAAGGGTCCTCAAAACTTTCTTGGAAATATAAGATTAGCAATTTTGAAATTGTGGCCTGTCAAAAAGTGTTTTGGCCACTGTTTTAGTTCTTCGATTCATCTGGTGTGGAGGGGGTGCGGTGTCAGGTGACGAGATTTTGAAACAGTTGATTCATTCTTTGTTTTATTAAAAAGTGACGAAAAAAGGATAATTAAAATGGAAGATTACCAAAGGATTGAAAAATTGGGCGAAGGTAATGCTGGAGTGCTATAATTCATTGTTTTGACCTTTGGTGTTTTAATATCTAAAGTTATTTAATTTCTTGGTTATCATAATAGGGACCTATGGGGTTGTATATAAATGCAAACACAAAAGAACTGGAGAACTGGCTGCATTGAAAAGGATTCGTATTGAGAATGAAGATGAAGGAGTTCCTCCCACGGCCCTTCGGGAGATTTCTATTCTCAAGGAGTTGTCAGTCCATCCAAATATTGTTGGGTAATGAATGATACTAATTAATTGACTACAGCTGATTTGATTGGGCCTAGTTTTGGTTATTTTACAATACCATGTTTTTATTTATACTCATGTACAGGCTTCGGGATGTAATTATGCAAGATGGCAAACTCTACTTGGTATTTGACTACTTATCGATGGACCTTAAGAAGTACATTGACAGCTACGGGTCTGGACGCAATCTTGAAATGACTACGATTAAATCGCTAACCTATCAGGTATATTATACACGTGTGCAACATGTTTATCTGCCACTGCTAATTAAAGGACGAACTATTGAAGTTTATTGTGATCATGTTGTTTCCAGCTTTTGCGTGGAATGTTGTTCTGCCATCAACGGAGAGTACTTCACCGTGATTTGAAACCTCAGAATTTGCTCATTGACAATAACGGAATCTTAAAGATCGCTGACTTCGGACTTGCTCGAGCGTTTGGAATTCCAGTACGAGCTTATACTCATGAAGTTGTCACTCTTTGGTACAGGGCTCCCGAGGTTTTGCTTGGGTCTCCACGGTATTCCTGTCCTGTTGACATTTGGTCGGTTGGGTGCATCATGGCTGAGCTGGTAACCAAAAAGCCTCTCTTTCAAGGAGATTCTGAAATCGATCAGCTATTTCGTATATTCAGGTAAGATCAATCAATTATAAATCTTCATTAATCCTATTAATT
>JAANSO010001528.1:0-16572 GCA_036507315.1 Lepidocyrtus fimetarius | reverse complement strand
TTTGGAATCATTGTGCGCATTTCCAGTGCTTAGCTTGCTTGTGTCATTCTTCGGAATGTGAAAAGGAAACTGGAAATTGCACCAAAGAAGCACATATTCGAGTTGGTTTGGACATTTCATTAGAGTAAGATAAGAACGAACATTCAAGTAAAAATGCATAAAATTTAAATGACTTAAATTTCCTTCATAATTAATTATTTGGTTTTAGCCTGGAAGGTGAATATTATTTGAACGTTGGACCTCTGTAAGACGAACTTTAAAACAAAATGTGATATTATTACTTAATTAGCTTACCCTTCTACTGATTTCCTAAACTGTATGCTGTGAAAAATTTCTTTCAAACTTGAATTTATATGTTGAAAATAAAATCAAATTGTCTTTTCTTGCATAATATATGTCGCCATATTAACTTTATCTATGCATGTTCTGACGGATTGTTGATGATAAGTTTACTAGCAGCAGTAGTATCCCACTGGTTGAAACAATAGTACAATTAGATTACATTTATTTGAGTAAACCTGTTAGCATGTTAGTTCCTAAATCTAATGATAACGTTAGGCAATTTGAATTGGAATAAAGTAGATATGATCGTAAGTTTGTTGGGCGGGTTGATAAACAAATACTTACGAGAATACTTTGAAGATATTGATGCTTCCCAAATGGGTGGTTCATTCTTTGGTGGAGATCTCAATTTGAAGAATTTAAAGCTGCGGCCAAATGTCTTTGAAAAACTAGGGTTTCCTTTTCAAGTTGTGTCTGGCAAATGTGGAAGCCTTGAAGTTCAATATTCCCTGTTTAAGCTGTACAGCGAGCCAATAGTGATAAAATTAAAGGATTTGCATGTGCTCGCCTGTCCTTCGAAATTGGCTTATTATGACGAAACAGAAGAAAAGTTGATGCATCAACAAGAAAAATTAAGACAGTTAGAGGAATATGAACGGGTAAAGAGTCACCTAGTAGAGACACACAAGCACCTTGTTGCCAGTTCCCCGCCCCAAATAACAACTTATGAAGCCTGGGTGAACTCAATTATTCGCAATATTAACGTTACCATTGAATCGATTCATTTCCGGTTCGAAGATGAATACACAAAAATTCCAAAACCATTTGCTGCGGGAGTCACCATCCAAAATTTACAAGTTCTCTCAACAGATTCCTCTTGGAAAACAAAATATGTAAAGGACTACGTTCCGGAAACTATTTTCAAATTGATAAAATTGGAAGGCCTTTGTGTTTATTGGAACCCTGCACCAACTCATTTATTCAAATCCTACAAAGATACTAAAAAGTTAAGTCACATGTTGGCTACACTTCCAAAAGCGGATGAAAAGAATGCCTCCTATGATTCTCTAATTGGACCAGTTACTATTGACATTAAAATTCAAATCACTCTCTGTCCCGACTCCATTACGGAACCTTTCAGCAAGCCAATCATTAAAGTAGAGGTTAGCCACAATGATGCAATCTGCACTGTTTCAGACAAGCAAGTTAAAGACATTCTTCCTTACATTGAGACGCTAAGGATATTTGCAAAAACTCTAAAGTTTAGGAAATATCGACCAGTTGCTCGTGAAAATAATTACAAAAGTCGTTACAGAGAATGGTGAGTTTTTTGCACTTTCACCAGATTGAAAATCGTTGATTGTCAACTATCCTCAATTGTTTAAGGTGGAAGTTTGCGTACAATTGTGTTCTGGAAGACATCCAGCGTCGTTCGGAAAAACTTCACCTGGGATTGTATAAAATCTCACAGAGAAAAATGCTGGAAGTATTTGAAATACTATTATAAAAAGAAAGTGAATAATGCTTCAAGTCCGGAATTGAATAAAATTGTTGCTGATTTAGAGGAAGGTATGGATCTGTTTAACATAATTCTTTTGAGAAAACATGTAGAGCTTATTCAACATCGGGAATCAAAAGCACAGGAACGTTATTTTCAAGAATGTGAACCAAACTACGTTGACACTGTAGTAAATGGTCTGTTATCTTGGTTTTCCTATCCTCATCCAGAACAATTGGGATTAGCAGCTCACACTAGACAAGCTCTGTATAAAATTACCCACGAAAGAAGTAAATTTTCCGCTTTGAACCTCACCCAAAAAGAAAAGAAACAGTTGAAAATTGCTGTGGCATTTGCAAAGAACGTTTATTGCGTCAATTACCCTGCAGATTACAATAACATTCATGTTGCTGTACATCTTGATATTTTCCAATTAAAGCTGGGTAAAGTTCACGACTGTGAGGTGAAAGTAGTACTAGACATGCTCCTACATGATTTTTTATTTGAATTCTCTTCAAGACCGGTAAATTCTGGACTCCTTTTGGAAATGAAAATGAGTAGGGTGGAAGCTTACGGTGGAGAAAATGTTTCCAATTATTCAACAAGAAAGCATTCATTTACTCCACCCCAACTGCTTACTACAACAAATATAGACATAAAAGAGCATCTTATCAAGTTCCTTTATGAGAAGGCCCCGTTAGATTCAGAAGTGGATCACAAAATATGGTTGGAAGCTTTGGGGCTTCATTTTATTTACCATGCCGAAGCAATAGCAAGATTAATTGACTTCTTCACGATAAAACAAAAAGGAGAGTCTAAAATTATTGGAACAGTCTCTGCTGAAAAGATTTTGAAAAGCATTTTAAACTTTGACAACGCTGCTACTACCAGTAAGTTTATCAATGCGATGAAAAGTAAAGGAAAGGTTGAGTTGAAGATCAACTTGATTTCTCCTCATCTTGTAATACCCCAGGGCAGCCATAACAAAACGTATGTTGATTTACCTTACTGATTTTAATTTTAAAAATTAGCTAATTAGCTGTTTCTCTATTACTTTACAGAAAGGCAAGTTTCTTTGTAGTTGAATTAGGAGAAATTAACTTGGTGGGAACGGTAAAGGGCGGAACAATATGTGAACAAGGCACATGCTCAAGCTTTGTTTGAAAACGTAACTGTTTATGTTACATTTGCTAAATTGAATAAATATGCTAACAAATTATAAAAAATTACGTAACAGAATTTTGCATTAATCAAAGTTTATAGCCCATCTCATAAAGTGTGGGAAGGCTCCAATTGAAACGTTGTTGAGCGTTTTCTCCAGTAAGCGAACATTTGCATTTCTTACATCTCCTTCTCCAACTTGAAATTGTACGAGAACTACTAAATACGTAATCATTGTAGCGATAATCTGAAAGAATGAAAATTAATTGCAAAATTACAGCACGGCTTTTCTCTCCTGTAATTTTTAACAAGATTAGCAAAGTTGTGATAATATGCATAAAGTACAATTGGTACGCTTCTGCTGCCAATGTTAAAGAAGTTTCCTCCACTGATCCTTGGACATTGAAATACTCCTTCAAAATGGTACATTTTAACCTAACAATAAATGGTCAAATATTAAAAACATATATAAAAACAAAATTTACTGCATATCTTATTGGAAAAAGCAAATTTTACCCTTAAAAATAAATGCTTATCTTCAACAACTTCTTGACAAGCTCCCACGTCTCGTAATACAACATAACATTGCTTGACAGTCTTGTCAATTCTTGAAACTGTTGCATACAGGCAGAAAATACCCGTAATATTAACCAATAAAGCAGGACTTAAAGATAAGGCCATGAAAATTCCCAATTCTGCCATCCAGCTACTGGCTTGGAAGAAAAACGTAAGGATGGACACCATCGAATTCAGTATTCCTACTAATAAGTGAAAGCCAAACGCTGCATTAAATTGGTCAATTGTTTCATTCCAGGTTTTAAAATCTTTCAGCAATTTAAGCACAGCTCCCTTCACTCTGGATGGTTTAAGGTGTGAAGAACCCTGACCTTCATTGTTAAGATAAAGCACATGCTGACACTTGTTCTCTCAATCCTCTGTAACCAAACCAAATGTAAGAAAGTGACCCAGCCAGCGCAATTAAATGAAAACTTCTACATAAACTGAATGCAGCCATGAACAGAACTATAATTGGTAATGTAACTATGAGCCAAAAATTTAAATGATATATATAGATAGATCCAATCACGGATCCCCACAACATCTCAATGTACATAAAGCCTACAAAAAGAGACGTTAACTTTACAAGAAATCGGATGGATTTTCCTCTCTTCTTAAAGTAGCACAACCATGTCTTAATATAGCGTTCCCTGTCACAATCTTCTTTTGCAAACTCCGTACAGTTTTCAATAATAAGGCAAGCAAGATTGTTGGTGGCAGTTTCATGAAACGTTACTATTGCTGACCTATTCACCATGGAAGTCAAAAACTGAAACCAATCGTTGAAAAATCCGGCAAGGATTAGCACAATCGTGGCAACCCGGTCGGTGCGCGTCCATTGGCCAAAGGCAGTGCTGTATTCGTCATGGAAAGTTAAATATACAATAATGGTTGTTGCAAAACATATTACTGACAAGCAGTTTAAAACAAACTGCCAGCTTGACCATGCAAATTCTAAATATCCTTCTTTGTTTAAAAAGAACGTAAAACTTCCTGTTAATTGCGCTGGTCGTACAGAGAGAAAGAAAAATTTTCTCAAGTGTACCCGAATATTAGTAGCAGCTTCTAAACTATCAAACTTATTAGAAAACATTTTCTCTATAATTTTGAGAAAACTTGAGCTTTTATGATGTATGGATTGACGGTTACAATAATCGTGGGGTTCAAGATCACAAGTAATTTTCACTGTAATAGAATGAAATATTGCTACTAATTAATTAGTTTTTATTGATTAGATTAGTTAGAATTTTGTAATTGACATAGCATAGTACATTGACTATGAGTACCGAACAATAATATTTTGCTATTAAACAGTTGGTTCAACAGAAACACATATTTTGCGGTTTAGCAAACAAGTGTGATTGTTATTATGCATGACAGTAAAGTAAACAACAACTAGAGAGTTTAGAATTAATTATAATTTATATCAACGAACACCTTTATATTTTAATTCACTTACGGTTGAAATGCTAGCCTTGAATTACTATCTGGATGAAAATTATTGGCAAATTATCAATATGGCAATTTATGCAAGAACACTTATTGATTCAATTATGATCTAAACATAAGTACTAAATCGGCAATTCTTTGAAGAAGGTTGGAAAAGAACTCCATACCACTACACTTATTCAAAGCGTAGAAAGAGCCAAACCTGATTTTGAATGGAGGCAGACCATAAAGTTTCTTCAAAACTACTTTTGATTTCTTTGTTTTGGTACTTACATAATTAACTTTTGCCATATTATTATTTTTTTCTACCATAGATTCCAAAACTGCTAAACCCTGTTTCAATTTCCCAAATGCAAATGCGGTACAAACTAAACTTAAAATGGTAGCGATTGCAACAAATACATACAATATGTCTTCAACCAATCCATAGCCAAGAACGATGAATGTAAGGGCTGCAAATAAATTGGAAGGATTCATTAAAAATTATATGTGCCTGAACATTTTTCCCTTAAATTAACTTTAATTATACCTGCTGATAATCCCCAGAAGGCTGCAGTAATTAGTATGAAAACAACAGTTCCTTGAACCTCCTCCATGTGCCGATATGAAAGAAAATAAAGGACATGAAAATAATTAAAATCTTGCACATCTTCTGCTTTTGAGTTTAGCATTGAAATAATTCCAATTTCCAGACTAAGCAATACAGCACCGAGAGGAAAGAACAAAGAAACCGTCCTAAATACTTCGATCATGCAAGGAGAAAATATAACGATTCTGACAAGCAATATTAAAAGAATCGTGCCAATGGATAGATACTCTACTGGAGAAAATATGTCATTTAGTACATAATAAGTACAATCCCAACTCATAAAAATGGCAGCAAAGGTGATCCAATAGGGGGATGTGCCAATACAAAATATGAATATGCAATTTCCTAATCCAATTAAATCAATTGTGTCTTCTTCAATATATTTTCCTTCCTGATTGAATAAATCCGGTTCAAATTCTTTGTAAAAATACAATTTTAAGATTAGACAGGTAATGAAAATGCAGCTAATTCAATCTGTAGTATACTTAAGCAATGTAAACTTACTTTTTAGCATCTCATCGTTAAGCGCAATCATCAAATTCACAGTGGCTATTATATTTACACGATTTCCAATTAAAATGAAAGCGTAAATGATTACTAGAAATATGAAAAACGTCCCCGCCGTATTGCTGAACGCGATTGTTAATGTAAAGAAAGGACGCGGCTGGAAAAGGTAGTGTGTAAGCACAATGTACACATTCATGAGACCCACTAGTGCGCAATCTGAAAGTAACAGGAGTAAAGTTGCCCATCGTAATTTAGAACCGCTAATGGTTAGCTTTTGATAATCTGATTCCCAATCAAATGGTATTTTAGGTAAGTAACCAAATAAAATATCGTGAAGCTTAAATGCGACTTTTGTTAATGAACGAATCATCTTTAGTTAGTATAAAAATGTTCCAGTATCGAGAAGAATTCATCGACTGACATCGAGTGATATATACGTAAGTTTAGTTAAAAAGTTCCAAACTGAAAAATGCCCTTGGAGAAAGGAAGCCAGGTAACATAAGGATTTTTTTAAAGCAGGTTGTTTTTCATAGAACTAATACATATATTTTATTTAAATGAGTTTTAACTACATGAATTTGCAAGCTTCTTAAACAGTTGAACATTCAAAGTATTAAATACTTAAGTGCTACTACGTAATTATGATTTAGTACAATTATTTTTCTACAAACGGTTGTCAAATATTTTTTGGAAAATTCAACTTTGCTTTTTATGATACATTATGTATTCAAGAATATTATTATTAATTAATAATGCATTTGAGACAACTACATTTATTCATTTTCTTAGAAGTACATTCTTACCGCATGTTATACAATTTTTCAAGCAAAGATGGTTTTTTGAATATCTAATGTTTGCTTTTACCTAATCTGTTTCGATTTATGTTGACTTATAAATGCCTTTGATTTAGATTTAAAGCAATGATTTATCAGACAAAAAACTATTTTCCAGCTTTATTTTTTATTAGCTAAATCGATAGAATTTCTTAAACTACTCGAGTGAAAGTTTGCAGTTCTAGCAAATTCTATCATAGTATTATGGTAAATCGTAGATGATTAGGCAGGTATTTAGCTAAAAACTAATTAAGGCAAATATAAATACAAAATTATGATTTAAACATAACTACCAAATCTACAATTCGTGCAAGGAGACTGTCAAAGTAAATTATTCCAGATTTTGTAGTTCAAACTTAGGCATACTTTTCACCTTTCTCATTTTTTCTTTTGAATACCTTGTCCTTGTATCCAGATATTGAACCCTTGCTTTGTGTCGGTTTTTAATAATCATATCTTCAATCATTTCTAAACCCATTTGAACTTGGTAGAAACTAAATCCAGTACAAATTATACTGCCAAGAACGCCAATAAATAGAGTCCCATAAATAACAGGTTCCAGTACATCGTACGCTAAAACAAGGAGTGTTGCTGCAAAACAAGTGCCCCAAAAGGCTAACGACATTAATAGGAAGGTAATATCATTGAGGACAAACTCTACATAGCGATAGATTAGTATCTCTTGGATGTATATTTGACAGAATTCTGCTGCGGTTGTTGGCTTGGATTGTAAAATGGAAAGAATTTCTACATGAAGTTGGAAAAGTAGTCCTCCCAATGGGAGAAACAAAGCTAGCAATCGAAGAATTTCTATTAAGGCAGGTGATACAAAAATTATTTTAGCAATTAACAAAATTACAAGCATTTGAAAACTGTAGTATTCTATATCAGGGTAAAAGTCAGCCGCAAGAAAGTGAACAAAGTCCATCCGTTGAAAAATTACAAAAGCAATTATCCAATACGGCATTATCCCTAGGAATAGAACCACAAGACATGCGCCAACGCCTACAAAGTCCAAACGGTCTCCATCTACGTATTCTCCTTTCCCGTTGAATAACTCTGGTTTGTATTCTTAAAACATGATCAATAAAATTAAAAATAACTCGAATAAATATGTAATGAATGAGATTTATGTTTAGACATAGATTTTTTACTTTGACATAATTTCTGATTGAATGCAACTGATGCGTTGTAGGCAGGCTTCGTGCATTTCCAATGTATCAAAAGTATTGCGCAATAAGTAAGCACTGCTGCAATAAAGCAGCTTCCGGCTACAAAGACAAATGCGTGAGTGAAAGTAAAAAATCGTCTGGGCTGGTAATAAAAGTGTGTTAGGACAAGGTAAATATTAACCGAACCGACTAAAATTGCATCCGCTTGAAAAAGAAAAGTCGTTGTCCATCTTAATCGGTTTTTAGAAAGGTTTATGGTTTGAAATTCTGAATCAAATTCAACTGGAATTTTAGGAAGGTAGCAGAATAAGAAATTATGCAGCTTAAATGAAGCTTTTATTAAAGAGCTAATCATTGCAGTTTTTTACACGTAAAATATGCTCTATCAACTTATCTACATTCTTGGTATCCAGTACAAACTAAAAGCTACACGAAAATTTTAAACAATATTCAATCCATTAGTATCCTCAAGGTTTGTGTTGACAAAGTTTTCTACTAAACACTTTCGCAATGCTAAAACTTTCTCGAGACTTAAAAATTAACATAAACTTGTGTCAATATTGTCGTAAAATGGTTTCATCAAAATCATGTCAAACATATTTTTCGATCTAATGTTAATCGATTTTTGAAAAAGTACAAGTAATATGCTTGTCTAAGAATGCTTTTAAGTTAACATAAGTTTTCAAAATAATAATCGTTTTTACTTTCTTGTACAAGTAGATGGTTTATTCTAGAATTATCTTTTAGATAGGTATTTGTATAGTGTATGTATGTATTGTAGGCGTGTGCATATGCACAATTAAATGCAAAATGTTTTGTGATTATACTTACTTTCCAGGTTTTATAGTTCTTTCAGCCATAGCATTCAATTTTTCTCACTTCAATTTTTATATGAAAGTCTCTGGTTTCACAGTGGCACATGAATCAAAAATATTTATTAACAATGTCAATAAATAATACTACAAAACTAAAATTAAAAACCTTCAACTTGTTTGGGTTTTATTAAATATTTGAATAAAAAATTCTCCACGTATCCTTCCTTCATTGTCATCGGCTTGAAATTGCAAGAGAACCATGAAATACGTGAATATCGTTGATGCAATCTATAAAATAAAGAAAAAGTACTTAATACAATTTATGATTACAACTAAATGCTACTTGTGAATACCGACAAGAGCATTCCACGACTCATTTTAAAACACTGCCCAGGTGAAATCGAAGGTGGTTCAATGGACCACAGCAAATAATGCATATTTATTTGATGATGCAAGACTGGATGCTTCCGAAGCCAATTACAAGTAGTCGACTCATTTTAAAACACTGCCCAGGTGAAATCGAAGGTGGTTCAATGGACCACAGCAAATAATGCATATTTATTTGATGATGCAAGACTGGATGCTTCCGAAGCCAATTACAAGAAGCCAGATCCATTAATGCTGCTGCAGATTTCTTTCCCTAAAAATTTCATAATGATTAAAGGAATAATGATAATATTGAGCTAATCACATGAATATTAAACCTCTTCATTAATGCTAGACGAAAGTCCACACAGGCAAAACAAAGCCATTAAATTACTAAAGAGAGGAGGTCCGGTTAGCAAAATATTTGTTAAAGAAGTTTCCAGTTTGTTTGATCCATACAGCCAATTCAAATATTCCACAAGTTGTGGCAACAACTAAGCTAAGCATACCCGATAATAATTGACATTCAAATGTGCTATTAATTTCTTCGATTAATCTTCGAATTTCTTTAAATCTTTCTAAAGTAATTGTTGCTTGGTGGAGACCTTGACCACTACTCTCAGGTAACATTGATATCTGCCTACACTGTCTTTTAACTGCTATAATTGCAAACATAACGTAACTAAAAATTGCACCGGTGACATAATGGCCTACAATTCGCAACAAACTTAGCGCAATAATGAAAAATGCTACCAATGGAATAGAGAAAGTTATACTTGGTTTAAACTGTAAAGAAATAGCTTGATATATTGCGAAGCCTATTGCTGACAAGTAAGAATAAAATGCAAAGAAACATGTTATAAACAGAAAAACATTTAAATTATTTCTAACATGTTTCATGATATTTAATATTTTATTAAAATCCTTTGCGTTCGTTTTTGTTTCAGCAAAAACTTCTTCATTGAACTTTATCAGTTTCCTAATTAAAGAAATCATCTTATCGTGGTCTATCCCTGCACATATATTACAGATTAAATCCGACATAAACGAAACAAAATGTAGTATAGCGTGAGAAATGAGACCTACACTATTCCAGTTACCAAATATCAATTTATATTCTTCTAGATAATGTACGAAATAACACACAGATGTAATATTCAACGCGAACTTAAGTACTTGAATCAAACCTAACCATCCAAACCATGAAAAAGAAAGTGAATGTGGTTTCTGGATGAATTGAAAATACAAATTGGCCAACAATTTGCGAGAATTTTCCAGGAATGTATAGGATCCTGAACAATGATTCCCTTATCAATCTTATTCTTTCTTCGTTTCTCAACATTTTGAAAAGATTTGAGAGAGAGAGATGTTTTTTATTTTAATTGATATTTTGTTTAATTGCTCGGCGTTTAAAAGCGAAATGTTTGCGTCAGCTAAAACAATGTTGGGTTATAGAAAGCCTTGCTGCAAACAGCAAAAGGAAGAATGATTCTGCTATTGTTCATTAGTAAATTGAAAAAATAGATTTTTTTGCAAAGGCGACATTTTATAATATCCACCCTTGACGAGTCATTCTTATCGTCTATTTGCATAGCTGAACGAGAAAAAAGTATGATAATTAATGAAATTAATGAACGTAAGCAAAATTACAATTTGAGCATTACTGATTAGTGATTGATTACGAATAGAAACAAGGCCAATTACTGACTGCTTACGTATTTCTTAGAAAAAATGTCTTATTTGTATCTAAATTACCAAAACTGCAAGATAAATTCAAACCAATTTTATTAACAGTAACAATTAATAACAACTTAATGTCTTAACATGTCACCTGAAAAGAAATCTGAACTTTCACCAAGTGAAAGAAAAATTCGAAAATCTTTGAGATGGTTTTCTCTCCAAACAGTCCTACCATCACAACTTACAGGATCTCTAATCTTTTTAATCAATCAAGACGGAGAACTTGAGTTTTCATGGTCTAATCGGAAGTTTTGGTTGAATATATTGGAACATGTTGTATTCGCTATGATGTTTGCACTATTCTGGAAATATGAAGACGTGTACACGTCTTCATTTGGAAACTGGACACAAACTGACAAAATATCCAATATGATAATAGTCGTGACCTGTTGTGTAACTGACTATTTGAATTTGGTAAGCGCCGTGAGGAACCATGAAAAAATATTGAAATACAATCAAACTACAATTCAAAGCATTGTTGGTGCTGTATTATTCAACGATTCTCATAACAGGGAGAATTTGGATTACGTTGAAATGTATGTGGAGCGCTTTGAGAAATCTGGAAAACGAGTTCGGACAATAAACTTGATAATTTTAGTTTTTGTGGTAATATTTTATATTGAAATGTTAAGTGGATCAATCGTCAGTGCCTATTATGTTTTAAATCTTGGCACCTGGCTTCAAGCAACATTGCCAGTTATTACTTTTGTCCCTGTATTTGTTTTATTACGGGTTTATCGTTTAATTGCAATTACAGGTCAAGTTACACACATTTGGTTTGGTTACAAGACACTTGAAGAGCAATGTATTCATGTTCAAAGGTTAAAAACGAAAGATCAGATTTCAGATAAACACGCGGCTATTAATATACTTTTGGATAGCTTTAAGGCATGGAAAGGGATAATTGAAGAATTTAATGAAACATTTGGAAGTTATTTAATTACCGGGTTATTAACAACTTTGTTAAGCATTCTTAGCTACATCTATCAAATATTTAGTTGGGTTGCAGAAGTGGGAATAGTTCCAGGGATTTCTCTTTCTCCAGGATTAATTTCAAATACTTTGGCCATCTATTTGTTTTACTCAACAGTGTCCAAAATTGACCAAACCATCAAACGATGTTTTATTATTTTAAGGGACATTGAATCCTGGACTGAAGTTGTTGTAGACAGACATTTATATTTCAAGGTGAGTTTTAGTTAATTTTAATACTTTAGATGTCTATTTTGGTAATTTGGCACGACATGCACTTATGAAGTTGTGATTGATTTATAGATAAAAATGTATCATTGTGAAGGAACTTTCCAACCTCCAAGGATAAACGCAAGCGATTTCTTTGTAATTGGAAGTGGCAACATCATTCATGTAAGAATTTTGTCAAATGGCTTAAGTTCAAGAGAAAATAAGTATTTATTTAATTAATATTGTTTTATAGATAATTGCTACAATGCTGACATATATTCTAGTTTTGGGCCAGTTTCAATCAAGCGAAAATAATAGAAAATTTAAATTCAACGTACTCGAAGTAGCTTTTAATAACACTGATGGATCTTGGATTTAAAATTTCGTTACCATCTAATACACATTAACCCATACAGTATTGATTAATAATTTGATAATGAAATAATTTCAATTAAGAGATAAAAGGTGATTGTAATTAGTTAATTAGCTGATTATATCAATGTTGACTAAAACTATCTAATTTCTTTATGATGATGCTAATCAATACCTGAAGGTGTTGAGAATAAAATGTTCATTAATTCTATTAAATTGCTGAATACAGACCAAGGTTAATTCTTGAAAGCATACGCAGATAAATCTTTGATGCAGAAACTTGTGTCCTTGCATTGCTAAATTTTTAAAATGTCGACAAATCTTGAATTATACTCCAGATCAAAAAATTCGATTAATGCGAGAGTCTCTTTTTAGACTTTTATATATCCCTGCAAAATGTTCACAATTTTCAGGATCATTCATTTTCTCACTGCATAAAAAACGTGCAAAGATGTCATTTTCGTGGTTTGGAGTTCCAACTTTTATGTACCTTTTCAAAGTGATTATTTTTATATTAGTTCATTATCAATTTTACAGTCACAAAGAAATATATAAGCAGTGTTTTGGAAACTGGAGTAACGTGGATTACATTTCTTACGCTTTGGTTCAAAGTGTAATGAGTATTTCGGATATAATTAACTTTATTATAACAGCAACAGACCATGAAAACATTTCTGGGTTAATTGAAAAGCTTATTCGATTCAACGAGGAAGTTTTTGCTTCAACAAATGAATTGGAAGTAAACTTTCCACGAATTTTGTACCTTTTTAATAAATTTGAAAAACGTATAAAACTACGGCTGACAGTCACAATAGTTCTCAGTTTGTATGGCTATGTTGTAGCAGTTGGGTTTGCGTCAATGGTGGCGATTCAGATTTTAAATGTGGACTTATCAATTGTGATTCCAATTCCAGCCATTCTATTTATTTTTGTTGGGCTGGAACAAGTCCGTTTAGCTGTGTGCTATGTTTTAGTAGCAATGCTGTCCTACGCTATGTTTGTCCTCATTGCGATCGAAAAACATTGTCGTCAAATTGTAAATTCTAAAAATGAAAGCTTGATCGAAGCCAAAATAATTTTGCAAAGATTAAAGACAGTTTCTAAATTAATCAATGAAATGAACATAAGGTTGAAGTGGCAAATGACCACAGTGGTCTTCATTTTGGTTTTCAACGTTACATTCACACTCTTTCAGGTATTTATTTGGATAAAGCAAACGGAAAGAGTTTTAACAAACATTTTGGCCGTGTCTCCGCCTTTGCTTTCAAATATAATGGCCTTGTACTGTCTTTGTGGCGTAGCATCTTACATTAATGAAAAGGTACTTATCTTGATTTGGTCATTTAATTACAATAGAAAAAAATGCCCAAATTTTTTTATCTTGTAGGCAAAACGATGCGCAGTTACATTGATGGATTTGGGTTCTTGTGAGTGGATAAAAAAAGATCCAATTTTAAAAAATCAAATAAAATTGTATCATATTTTGTGGGCGGTTGACCCACCGACAATATGTCCAGGCGAATTCTTTCAATTAAGAAGAGAAATGCTACCAGTGGTAAATCATTTAGCTGATTTATGACAAGCCCTTTGAATACTTACGATAATAATATACTCTTTTTCTTTTTGTAGGTTATAGCTACAGTGGCAACGTATTTTATGGTGTTGATGCAATTCCAGTTGGGTTGATAATGAAGGGAACAATCGTGGACAGTTATTTTTGCAACTTTGGAATGACTCGGTGGAGAACAGTTTTTTAAGGAAGTTTCAGTCGTTATAGAATTACACATTATCAAACAGAAGATTGTATTTTAATTTTAAACTTCACATCAAAATCTTTGCTGTCAGACAAAAAGAAAATTAATCAAATCAACTCATGTCACATAACTGCATATAAGTTACATTTTTGTTAACAGTAAAGCTTTCAGCATGAAGAATATTTCTAAAGATATAGCATAAGAGAAAGTTGGCGACATGAAGCCATAATAAATAGTAATGATAATAATGTTGGATGATAAAACTACTTTTCCTTTCTGAGAATAGATGGACGTTAGGTTAAGAGTGGAGAAGACTCCAAAAAATAAAGTTCAGTTTTTTCCCTTTCCTATTTTCGAATTTTCTTTGTAATTCTTCTTCCTTGGAATGATGCCGTAACTCATTCTAAATGACCTTTCTTCACGTACTCTCACGTTTTTATTTCTGAGCCTTACCACACATCATCATCGCCATCGTTGAAAAAGGCAATGCACTCTTTGTAAGAAAGACGAATGTCCGTGCACGGTATTGCATGATCATCTTTTTGAAGAAAAAGATTTGGAGGAGTTTGGTGGAATAAAGTGCTGTTGGAACCAGCTAGAGCTTGGAGATAAGTAGATCCCAGTTGGACAGAAAGAGTTCTCGGCAGGATGCTGGAGTAAATATTATTCACCTCTGAAAAATAACAACTACAATCCCCAAAGAAATTCCCCAGTCATGATTTGTATTCTGCTTTACTTATATATCAATGCCATTTCCCACTACGTTTTTTGCCAACTTGTTTCAAAACAAGACTTCACCTAATAAAAAGAAAAACAAGAATTGTACTCTCCCAGTATGAATCTAGGTTAGTTTACTTATTTATAGATTATTCGTTACTCAAAAAGAAAAGAAGCAGAGAAACGTGATACATCTGCAAAAACAAGTTATTTACGGAAGGCTAATGAGATTGCACAACTTTTTTATTACAGTCCCATTTTTCTAATAATTGCACGGGAATTAGAACAAGTCCGATCAAGAAGACAACAACATATAAAGACAAATTATATTTCCAAAGGCAAAATAAGCTTTTGATAACTATAAGCGGATAAGCAAAATTTATGTAAGATTTTGCAGGAGTAAAAATGTCAATTCATCAGCTTTGAAGTGGTAATCTCATGGAACATATATTTACAAGTGGGTCATGCTCCAAGAGAAATATTACAACAGGTGAAGAACTATGAAAACTGCATTGGGAAAGCAAGGCTCATTCATCTAATAATATTTATTGCATAGTTCTAATCTGATTTCCATAAAAATCCAATGAAGTTTAGCTTACACCAGAGCTCGAGAGAAATATTGAAGAAATCGCGTACATTGTACTCTAGTAGTTTATTTTCTAAGCTAGATGATGAAGGAAAAAGTGTACGTGCATGAAAACTAGTTGGATGTTGAGGGAGAAAGCATTTTATATGCAAATTTAGTTAGATTTACTTTATGGGAAACTTGAATTAGAAATTTTTAACAATGCTTTGTGTCATCTCTTTATTGTGTTTTTTCTTTAACAACTTCCTACAACTTATAAAGGGAGACAAGGAGTTTGTAAAGTGCAAACAAAAGAATAAAAACAATATAATCTGACTTCTTTATAGCATATTGCTCCAACGTCCATAGTCACTTGTTGAATTTTGTAAAATTGAAAGAAACGAGTGGGATAGTTTTAGGTGTTAAAGGTTGGTACTACAAACACGAATTTATTCTGCTTCTTACACATTAAGAAAACATTACAGAGATTATACCCGTTGTACTAGACTGGACGTTTTTCATTTCCAAAATTTATTTCTACTAGAATCCGTACTGCTGGGAATTTTATAAGCAGTTTCAAAAATAAAAATGAAAGTAATGTACATTTCGAGGAATTACCACATAAACGACTACAGCACTTATTGTAAATGGAAAATATTTAAAACAATTGTTCAACAAGAAAATTTATGTGATTAAAAATTGTAAATGTAATGGATTATATTTATCATTCATACACGCTGGTAAAATCAACTAATATCCTTTGTTTGTTTAACAATGTTTTCCATCCAAATGTTTTAGTGAAAGATAACAAACGGCATCAGTTTCCTTCCGGTTCATTGCCCCGGATTTGGTTCACAAATTCACATTCAAGTCTTTGTTATGCTTGCTTATCCACAGAGAAAATAAGATTGTCTATGAATCTTTAGCATTATGTATTTCATATGGCTTCATAATTCTGTGGTAGAAAATTAAATTAACGACTTCAATAGGTTTTCATTCAATAGATTTGCTG
>JAANSO010001527.1:0-16577 GCA_036507315.1 Lepidocyrtus fimetarius | reverse complement strand
CTCATCAAAGTTTTATAGGCGCTATGCTTGTACATAAGAAGGAGCACATGAAAAGCACAGGGTTGCATTCAAAAGTCAACGGCAGAGCCGCATTTTTGTATATTCTGAAATGGAGGAGTATGAAAATGGCTTAAAAACTTTAAAGATGCTCACAGGATGATAAGCCCCAGGTGGGAGGAAAACGTGGAGTTGTTTGCTGAAGTTTCAACTAATTTGGGAGACGTTCTTTTGGATATGAATAAATTCACTGGAGCTTTGGAACATATTTCAAGTGATTATGAGAAAGTTAAGGGAAACTTGGAGTGAAGCATTATTGGACCCTGCAGCTTTTTGAGTCGCTTGGATCAGCCCACCGTGGAAACGGAAATGACTCTAAAAATGCACAAAGAGGCTTATCTAGGTCTCCTCGAGATTGACGGAGATGAAGATAAGAACGCGATTAGTGCAAAGAATGACCTTGCATTGGATTTGTCTATGCTTGGACGACATGAAGAAGCTCTGCAAATGTTTAAGGAGAATATTAGTGAAATGGAAAATATGCAAAGATTTCCAGAGCGTTTGATGGAGTTCAAGTTGAATTATGTGGAGGCTTTGGAGAGATCAGGAGAGCCTTTGAAGGAGGTGCTCCGGCGGTTGGAAACGATCAAAGAAGAATTTGATAAGGTGGAAGGGAAAGTCCCTCGGCAAATTAAACGCGCTATTGATTTAATTAATCGGGTGAAGGAAAATATACAATCAAGAACAAAATGATATTTATTTGCTAAAGTTTTTTGAGCAATTGTTTAATTAATTTCGCTTATCTGTAAAACTAGTTAATTATTCCAATTTATTACTTAAGATATTTTTATATTTAATTATGAAGTGCCAGCGTTTAAAACATTAGCTAACTTAAAATGAAAGCTCATTAAAAAATAAAAATTAACTACAATACAATATAAGCATTTTACTTCTAAATTAATTTGCAATTAAGCAAAAGAAGGGTTCAGTCCAAATGGAAATCTTTCCAATGCTTGAGCAGTTAAAAACAATTTTAATTGTAATTTCTCGTTTCCTTCCGCGTTGGTTAAAATAGACCAATTGAGTTTGCCTTGAAATCTCTTACCCTGCAATAATACGATTTTTAAAAAATAATTGTTAATAAGAAAAAAGAAAGGCTAGAACTTAGCATGCTGTTGGCTTGAGCTCACTGAATGTAGCAAAAGACAATTTTTCCAATCAAAATTAATTTTCCAGCAACCAGAAAAACATCAACTTCGTCTCTGACTAAATGGCAAGTGAGAAAGAAATCAATCAAGATTAAAAAATTGTCCAAATGGGTTAAAAACAAAAACTTTCCATGTCCTTTTTGGATTTCTTTTGAGATCTGCCAAAGCAATGAGTAATTTTCCTTCATTTCATTAACCGATTGGGAATTAACGTGAATAGTGTCCATCTAATCAGTGAAAATGCATGAAATAATTTGCATTTTAGTTGCTGCAAATAAAACAACGTCCTTTATAAAAAAAGTAATGAATCCAGGCAATAAATTCAAACAGAATTTGACAAAAGGCTAGTCCCTCCTGATAATTCTTTATTCCATTAGATGAAATGGTTACATTCTCAGATTTCTCCCATGAACCCCAGCTATTAATTAAACGCTTTGCTTTTGTGTTTAAAAACTCGTCTTCACCGGAATTACTTTCCGATTCACTAAATATGGCACACATTGCACAAATAAACGAAAGAAAGGGAACGTAGTAAATGAAGTCAGTGATGAATTCATTGCCCTGAAAGAAAAAAATAGAAATTAGACAAATTACAACCTAATTATTTTTATGATTACCTTTTGGCTTGTCCTGGGTTTTGTTTGTAACCGTCGCTGCAGCGCTTCAACTTCACCTCTTTCTGAAATACCCTTTTGAATCGCTTCGTCTTTGCAAGTTTTATCAAAAAATAAAAAGAAACTTTGACTGATTTGAAAAGCCATAAAGAAAAACGAATAAATCAGCTTTCCCTCTTTCAAAAGTTGAAAAGCGCATTTTCAAACATTTAAAATTGAAAGAAAAGGTCTCAAGTATCCTGCCTGTGCTTCAGGGTTCTGATTCCCTTTAATGTAATTTTGCGTCTTCTTTTCCTTTTCGAGTTTTCTTAAAACACGGAAAGGAATGCGAGCAATTTCAAAGAGACCTTTCCATTGAAACCTTTTTCATCCCATTCCTTTCTGTACTTTTCCATCGTTTGCTCCAAACTGGTTTTGACCGGCGAGAAATTGCTTAAAAAGCAGTAGAATTGACAGAAAGCCGGGATAGACGTGGCTTGCCACAAACAACTCAGCCTGAGCTTCTCTCAATTCTTCTGCTTTTTAAGCAACTTTTCGCCAGTCGAAACCAGTTTGAGCCATTTCAGTTAACAAAGGAAAAATAGTAAACTTAAACGGAAAGGTAGAATAAAAAAGGATGAAAGTGACTTTAACTGAAACAAAGCTTTGAAGCTGTTTTCTCTGAAGCAATTCACAAAGCTCTCCACAATTTTAAGTTAAATTCAATTGCATTGGTAGTTAATTTGATTGTTTTGCATGGGCTTTAATCTAGTAAAGTACAACGTGTTTTTTAATTTTAAAACTTATAACTGGCTCAATCAAAATTGCCAATTAAAATTCACGAAAAGCTTTTCAAATGATTTTATGTCATTTTGACAAATTTTAAACAAAACTTTCAGATAGAAATCTTCAATTTTTATTAAAAACCGCTAATAACTGGCATGAATAACTAAGGCTCTTGATATGCTCTCACCAACTTCATTCGATTTGCTCTTCAAAGCGAAATCTCTGGAGAAATTGAAAGTTTGGGCAGGTTCAATGGAAGTATTTCTCGAACACGCGAACTCCGCCATAAACCCCTTGTTTTTAAACGGCGATTTCAAAAATTGTTTTTTGCATTTTTTCAAAAATGAAGTCGAAGTGCATATGATCTGTCTAGCACAAAAGCAGCTTGATAACAAATTTTTGGCCAAATCAATTATAGGGCACATAAGAATATTCCCTCGTAAGTAAACGTCTGCCATCTAAGTAAATATGATGACTAGTCATTATCATTATTTTATAACAAACCCCTTGTGGTAACTTTTCCCTAAATAACTGGTAACCTGGTAACTTAAATCTAAATATAATTTTCTTTTAGGCAAACACCAATTATCCTGAAGCTCCCCACGTCGGTAGGTGCAGTGTTTTGTGGTGCCTTGCGGTGGCAGCGGTACCCTGCGATGGGTAAAGTGACTTCCGACGACGTGACAAGCGACGTACGCTGCGTTTTATTTTATTGCAAAAAAATTGGTTTTGTTATTGGCTACAATTTAGTAAAAAAATTGGCTGCCCCAATTCACTCCCGCGCCCGCTAGGGGCATTTGAAAACAGCAACTTTTTTCAGAAAAATGCCTATAGATAGCGCAGTTTTGTAATTTTTGAAACAAAATTTTGCCAAAAATTTTTTCTTGTACTAATGGGTAAATCCCATACAAAAAATTAGGCATCCACCTATAAACCTTGTTTTAAAAAAATAAAAGTTTTTTACGGTCACTTTTGCAAACGGTCATATTTCGGCTTCCTGATGACCTAGCGCCCCCGGACAACCACACAAATGAGTGTCTTACAAAGCTGTTTCAATTTATTAAAAAACTCAAAATCTAAAAAAACTGAAAAATGTGATGGCCGCTGGTCCCATATACATAACACATAGTGGATATATTCCTAGATAAGCATTTTGTATCAAAGTTTACCAAAAAATTTTCCATATTTTATACCATTTTGGATTTTTTGTTAAAAGTACACCTATTTTTGGCAATTTTCAGCAAACGTAGGTAGCACGAATTTGTACGAAAAAATAAGCAGAAGGTTAAGTATGTGTGCATGTTAGGTAGAATTGGTGATTCCAGTTTGGAAGTGGACTTAATGACATGGCTCAAAACTCCTTTTGAAGGTTAGACGATTTTTAGAAAAAAGAATTAATATTGATCTTGGATGATAACTCATCCGCGGAAATCTGTATTGGAAAAATAAGAAAGAAGAAAAAAAGAAAATCTAAATGAGGTGCAACTTATTTAAAGGTTTTAATGCCCACAAAAATGTATATCAGCGGTGGGTGGGGTGCCCTGCGCTGGGTTAATTGACTGCGGTGGGTGCGGTGATCTGCGATGGGTAAAGTGACTGCGGTAGGTGCGGTGCCCTGCGGTATGTAAAGTGACTGCAATGGGTGCGGTGCCCTGCTGTGGGTAAAGTGACTGCGGTGGGTTGCGGTGGGTGCCGTCAGTTGCGGTGGGTGTGGTGTGTTGTGGTGGGTGCGGTGGGAGTGGTGGGTTTTAGTAACACTCGAAATTTTCTGGCGACCTTCGCCCGCTGAGTACACACTGTGTAATATATTGTAAATGTACGGAAAAATTACTTTGCTTTTAGGAAATGCACTGCAACTGTTATGGCATCGGTTCAAAATGTTTTGCTTCAAATAAGTAACGAGCCAAAAAAGCTTTGCCATTATCACTACCACCACAAAGGCCGGGACACCAGGTACGGGGGTACTGCCCTTGACTGCCTATATCTGCTCCAGTTTTGGGGTTTTCTTATATCCGGTGGTACTTTCGGTACCAATTCTTCATCTAAAATCCTTAAGAAATCCAGATCTGGGTCAACTTATTGCTGCTGATTCTTCCCAGTCCTTCCCATTTGACCAGAATTCCGACGAAAGTGTCCCGATTGTTTTCACAATGTTTGAATGAAAAAAAATTGCTCTTGTTCATGATAACTCCACATTCTTTCTATTTTTTACTCAGACTTTCTCACCATTTTTCAATTCCGGCTTAGTTTTGGCCAGGTAAACGGTAAACTTATCACCAAACCGGCCAATAACAACCTAGATATTTTAATTCTCTTTTTATTGACACCTTGATTATTGACCTGTGATGACCGGAACAACTTAAAAAATCTATCAGCGCAAGGTTATTTTTTCCAAAAAATGACGTTTAATTGCAATCTTTCCTGAAAAATTCTGTAATCATGCGATTTTTAATGGACTACCTCATACACGAAAGTATGTTATACATACCTGCTTTAAGCCAACCAGACGGTGCCTGAATTTTGGAAGTAATAGCTTGTCTAGATTAGGAAATGTTGCTGCGTTTAATTTTTACATTTAGAGATCAATTGTAAACAACTCAGTCAAGTTTCGGTAAACCTTCGTAGTAATTAGATACATATGAAAAAGGGATTGTTCTCACAAATTGCTAATGATTGATGCAGGTGTGCGGTTTTGTACGAACAAAAAATTTCGCATCAGGTAGGTCTAGTTTGTGCTAAACTACTACCATATTTGAACAATTGTAAAAAATATTTTAGTTTTGTCGGTTTTGCTTTTAGTATCCTGATATAATATATTATGCATAAAAACATATTATGTGTTTTGCAAAAAATGCAAATGCTGTGTTTTTCAAGGAGGAAACTCACTGAGCAAGTTGTCAGCTTATGGATTATTTATGCCGACTGTCAGATGCCGACTACTTAAATCGTGCTAATTAAATTATTTGATAGGCCCGAGAAGCCAGGTTTGGCTTGCTTTTCCAATGCTAAAAGCGAATAAGAATAATAAGAAGAAAGCAATGTTGCTTTTAGCAAAAAATAGTTTGCAAGTCGCTTGTTTCGCTTTAAACGTGCGTAACTTCTAAAACTGGGATTTGCAAAAGGGCGTAAGTAATTTTTCCCCCCCAAATGCAATAGGGCGTAAGTGACATATTGGGGTAAAATGAGATACTTTGTGCATGTAATTCTACATTAAATTTCCTACATTTTGATATATTGCATGCTGAGGATACTTCAGTTGGTTCGCCTACCCAAATAAACAAAGTTGCATTCATGCCGTGCTGTATAAATTAGCCCATATTCAAATAAGCACTACTTCCGTTAAAGTTAATATATTTTAATAATTTTTTGGTGTGCAAAAATTGTCATTCATGCAGTTTTAGCTAAAATAAACAATTTTAATGACACAACTATTTTTTATTATGCAAATCTGATTTTAAAAGGAGCAAGATTTAAAGTGACTCCACAACAATGCTGCTTATGTAAATAACACTTTTGTCACTTACGCCCTTTTGCATATTAATTGCAAGTACACTTACGCCCTTTTGTAAATCCAAGTTTTATAACTTACGCCCTTTTGAAGCTAAACACGCGAAGTGATCCCCACAACGAAGCTGAAGCTAAACAATGCAAAGCAAATGTGCAAAACCCAACAACCTGCGACTCTGCTGTAAGTGAGCAGGAGCAGTGAAAAACGGCTAGATTTAAATATTAGAGTCAACTAGAAAAGTTAAATCAGTTCACTGGTTTAGAATAGTTCTAAACAATGAAGCAGCACACTTTTTGCAAAAAGACACGGACCAATAAACACAGCAATGCACGCTCTTAAACGCGCGAGCATTGCTTTGTTGTTTGTTTTTTGTTAAAACTTTTGATAAAATAGCAATAAATACAAAGAAACAGATTCTCTCGATTTACACGCACTGGCACACAGCTTCTACAAGCTCATTTTCTGCCGAAATTTGGTTCTGGTAACAAAGGAGTAAGGTTGCCAAAAACAGCTAAATGAATAATTGAATATTCATATTCCTTTTATTCACTTATCATGTTCATATTCATATTCCTATTCACATAAGCAGTAAATGAATATGAACATGAATATTTTTAAAAATCTTAGTTTACTCAAATATGCAAGGGGAGTCCAACTTCGGGAACTCTCTAATCCAATTTAAAACAACTTTATCTAGTGCAAAATATTGCGTAGAATTGAATAGTGCGCTTCATTTTTGCCAATGGACTCAGCAATTGCCTTCAAATTTAATTTAAGGAAAAATGTGGAATTTCTACACTCCCAATAAACAATTCAGTAACAATTTTTTGCATAAAAGATATACCTCACTTCTTAACTTTTTGGCATCTAAATGCCCTCTTTTGAGATACATTTTAGCCACTTTCCTGTTTTAAATATTGGATGTCTAATACACATCTCAGTTAAGTCATTGACCATTACCCAGACATTCGTTAGACATAATAAATATACAAGTTGTGGTATTGGTATGATGCGATTTATGCATTGCTCTGGTGTATTCAAAAGTTATTATAAAAACACGTGTAAGTTGTACTTAAGATACTAATAAGACAGGAAATAGATACACAAAATGCATTCCCGTTTTTTAAAGATACTTTATTTTATTGTAATTTAAATTTTCGTACAGATAGTATTAAATTATTTAAATTGTTTTATATTTATAATAAAGAATGACATAATGAAATGACATACCAAGTTTTCTTAAACGGTAAGTATAAACATTTTCTGGACAATTCTTTACCAGGTACTTCAAATTCACATTCAGTTAACTCATCAACTAAATAAATTCCTAATAAACTGCTTTTTAACGGGTACCAAGATACGTCATCCTGAACATTGAAATATTTAACTTTGCATGTATTTACGTCATAATTTACTGACATTACCAAGCAAACTTTTCCGCTAGTCATTAAGCAACAATTTTCTTTTGCCAGATTGCTAACCTTAAGAACAAATTGAGTTTCTGGACGTGTATAATCTATGTCTATACCTATACCTTCTGAGACCCTTTTTACAACCTGAGATAAGTGCTGATTTTGCTTTCTAATCATAAGTTTAATGGAACCCATGAAATTTTCCAATGGAAAAGCACTAAAACCGTCTAACCGACCAAAATTACTTACGTCAGAATGTAAATCAGAAAGCATATGCACATTATACACACCCATTTCTTTTGAATAAATCTTTGCAAAATCATTTACAAAATTATTTAATAGATATTCTGCATAATCTACCCATTGAGGTTTTAAGGCTACATTAGAAAAATATGTAAATTGCTACATGAAACTTAAAAAATGATTAAACTTTTCAGAATCAAGTAGACCATACAAAACTATCGGGCCACAGTATAAAAGAAACAACCTAAACTCTGTTGCTTTCCAATTTTTTAACTCGGTGAGTGATCTATTTTTTGTATTAATTTCAGAAGATATGTATGGAACAAGATTACACAATCTGTCTGATAGTTTTCTTAAAAACCTAGGTATAATTTTAAACAAACGAGGCCCTTTGGACCAAAATTGCAATAGCTTTCTCATGACTCCTAAACAGCAGAGATGCATGTAGTGAAGTGGAATCTGAGAAATTAATCCTAGATCTATCCATTCTAAAATACTTTCACCTACATGATGTTGTGTAAAATGACGAGCCTTTAAAATATTTTCATCATAAAGTTCTGCGCGTGTACAATTAGCATATATGATTTGTTTTCTCCATTTTCCTTTACGATAACAACGTTCACAACTGTAGTACCCTGTGTGCCCTTTTATATATTTAATGGCACTTCGAGCGGAAGCATCCGCAATAATACAACGAATACGAAATTTCAAAACTTTGGATTCAAATATAATACCGTTGTCTTCTAATCTTTTTACTTCCTGAACAAAAGGAGAAAAAAACTCATTGAAGTCTTTGGGCTTTTCATTTTCGTAGTACAATGCTATCAAAAACACTTTAAATTTGTCTGTATCAACGTACCCTTAAATTGGCCAAAATTGCGATTTCGAACTTTTACTAAGCGGTAAGCCATCTATGCCTACAGTAAGCGTAACAAGGTTATCTATATTTTTAAATCTATCTAGTTTTGTATAGTTAACAATATTTTTACCGCCAGAAAGCTAACGTAGGATTTCCTTTTCAATACCAAAATAGTACATATGGCCTCCAGATATTTTTTGAATTGGAATAGATTTTTGAGTACCAAGCAAAGTTCGAGAATCTTCAGGAAACCGTTCATTTCGCAACCAATTTCTCATTAGTTTTAGCAACCCGTTTAAAGCTTCATGCTTAACATTGAATTTTACTTCCCACTATTTTAGCTCCTTTGTTTTAGCTTCATTTCGTACCAACTGTGAATCTGACTAGTTTTGTAACATATTAAGAGGAAGTAGGAGTTCTGACGTAATACAATCTAAGTTATCTAAGTTACAAAGGACAATTTCATTATTTACTATGTTATCTAATCTAGGTTCTAGGTTTAAGCTTGTTGGATTATTTAAAGAAATGCTCACATTGTTATTTACACAAGTATTGCTTAGATTACTATTAACTTTTGGAACTTTTGCACTAGCTTGTATTCGATTTAACGTTTCAGCGTATTCGATTTTTCGTATAACTGATCTGTCACGTCGTCTGAAACGACGTTTCCTAGTTCTGCGAGATGCCTGTAACCGGCAAAGATCCTAGGGCTGGAGTTCATGTTCCTCTGCGGAAGCTACGGATTCCCCTTGGATCTCGTTTGCTGCAGGTGCAGAAGTCTTCTTGTGATAAGCCTTATTCCGAGACCATTTTCCAATTGCTTTATTTATTTTGTCGTCAGTAGAGGGCAGTTTAATTAGCTTGACAGCTTCGTGTACTGACTCTTAAATTATCACAAATTAAAATAGCCAGTTTTAAATAATGCATATAGTTACTGACTATGCTGTGTAATAAAACATACCTCGAATGACTTTTCCAATTTCAGCGTCTTAAATGGAGACTTTCCCACTTCGTTCGGTTAACCCAATCACTTTGTCTGCAGATGTTTAAAACATCGATGTCAGTATTTCATTAACTATTTGGGTGAGAGAGTCCCCTCCAATTTTTTTCAAAACGTCAATCTGAAAGAATTTTAAATTGGATCTAGGATTGATAGATAGTGAAATGTTAAACAAAAAATTAAAAAATTTATTTGATTACCAATTCCTGGCGACTTTGTGGGACAGAAAACTCTACTTGCAACAGATTGTATGATTCGACAGTTCCAGCAGGTATCAGCTGCAATATCTTCGAGGTGGTTTGATTTAGTTGACTGGCAGACTGAGCTCCAATTCGATTTAACAATCCTTTTAGATTTTGCAACTCTTGGTTTAAACTTTGAAGATTAGTTACAACCTCCGGCTGAAATGCTAAAATAAATAAGCAGAAATAAATTACTATCCTTTTACCAACCGACGAACCTGAGTGTACATAAAAAACAGAAAAGTGGCTAACCAGGAAATTCAAGGCGTAGTGATTCAATGTCGTTTTGGGAAGCAAGAGTTAATTGAAACTTCTCATTGGAAACAGCACTGTCACCTTCACGATGGTCAGATCTCAAGTCTTCAGTTTCTGTTGAAGCAACTGTACCTGCAGGTTCTTCAATAGTAGAGATAGTCCTACCTAAAACCAGATTTGAGAATGTTGATATGGTGGTGCTCGGAACTAACAACACAAAAAATAGAATACTTAAATATTTTAAATCATAATTTGCAATTGCCATTATGAATTTACCACTATGAACGGAATCCTCCGGAACAGCAGAATTAATAGTCGTAGTTGGCTTCCTCTCCCTCCTTCTTCTGCTGGATTTGGGGGTCTCACAGTCAGTCTGTTCAAGTTCCTTCCCTTGATTGACTTTTTTCACTTTCCTTTTAGCCTGTTCATATGACTCTAGTAAAACAAATTAAACTTATTAAATTCATATCATGTTATCAAGCACGTAACAATTAAATAGTAAAAGTTAAGAATGGATACCATATGATTTAAACACTTTGACTTCTAGTAAAGGCCAGTCATCTTCAGGGTTTAGATCTGGATTTCTTAATTTGTCTCCAAAATCTTTAGGTGTCTTGGATGGCCACGGGCACTGATTGTTAATAAAAAAATTACAAGGGACAATCTCAACCGAAGAATCACATTCAAACTCTAATATGGTGAATTTGTAAGGATGGCTCATGACTATATTAATTTTAAAGGACTCAACTTTTAATTAAACACTTTTTAAAATTAAGTAGCAAGTTAATCGATAAAAAATGATGAACTCAAAAATTGCTAATCAGAAATCCCCATGCTGTTGAATTAAACAGACAAAGCAATACAAAATGCTTTGCCATGCCATGCTGCAGTAATTTAAAGTATACCTTCTTCCCGCGCACTAGATCATTTTATGATATTGTTTTTATACATAACATGTATCTAAAAATATTTGACATCCTGTACAGAACACATAGCGCAAGATGTGAATTAGACATGTTTTTGATATGGGTTGTAACTTTTTTATTTTATGACTACCACAGTGAAGTTATGTAGATGAGCAAAATTTATTGATAATGTACATGTAGAATAGACAGAATTTTGTGAATTAATTCATGCGTCAATCATTTACATTATTGTCACAAATTAAAGAGTTAAGAACAAGATATCAGTAAGAAGTAAGAAATTCATTAAAAATTGTTATTTAGTTTTTAATTTGAAGGTCACCGTTTATGATCTTACTTTGTCATTTCTAAAGAAGGTATTTTTCGACCCATTTGGAATAAATGAATAATATTCACGTTCATATTCATTTAACGCTTATGTGAATATGAACATGAATATGAATATTTTTTCTTACGTGAATCCTCTTATGAATATATTCACGGAAACCCTATAACGGAGCCTGCGGCTCCGGCACACGTGTTGGATAATGATGTTCACTAATTTTATTACGGCTAGGGTGCAAATTTTTTTATTTTGCTAACATTTACGATCATTGTCAGGTAATGTAGTTCTTTATAGTATTTAATAGTACTTTATGGCACTTTATAGTACTTTATAGGCCATTTTAGGCCGGTAGAAACGTTTATTTCAGGCCACCCAAAAAGTGGATTGAAGGCAAAAAGAAAATTTCTGATAAAATTGCCAAGAGTGTTTTTGCATAATATTTAAAGTTTGTATTCGAAAAAACAAGCCTGTGCCGCCATGTCTAAAATTTGTTTAAATGAAACTACGACTTTTTATCGGTTTTTCGTAAATCAATAAAATCAAAAATAATGCTAACCAAACTAAATAAATAATATACAAGTTGGTTTACAGTTGATTTAAGGAGAATATTTAAATATCTTCAAAAACTATGCACTAGAGGAGAGTGCGGCAATTCATCTTGTATGTTTCACGAAAATCTAAAACTGAACAAATCGCAAAACATATTTGCCTAGAATTATCGCATTGTGTTCATTTTGGTTAGCTATATTCGTGGTTTTTTACTATTCAAAGTTAGTAGAACGAACTGTAATCAGGTCATAAACCTTGTTGTTCAAACGAAAATGCTTTGCAATTTCGCCACGTTGCAAAATTAGTTTAGTCTGGCATTGCCATTTATTTAAATCACATTTTTAAATAATTCTTTGCAAAAACATTCAAGCTTCATTCAAATTTTCAATAAAACCGGAAAAATTAAAAATCACAATTTTTTATAATCACTTTACAAAAATTGAAATTCTAAAATCAGGTAAGTATTTCATTTCTACCTTACTAGGAGGATGTTAAAGCAAATCATTCTGTATGTAGCTAATAAAACTTAAAATACATCTTTTGAAAAACTACCTGTCAACCATAAAGTATATTTATAGCCAGGCGCGGCGGAGCACACTTTTGTCAGGGGGTATGATTTTCATAGGGTATATTTGAAAGTTGTAATACCTTTTTGTTTTTTAAATTTAGCGTAATTTGACACATTGAAAGATCTAATACTAGCCATAAAATAGCCAATATATAAGAAGAAAAACTATTTGCGACCGAAGGCCGCTAAAAATATTCCTAGATATTATACAATAGCGCAAAATATCTATTATTTGAGCAAATACAAAAAAATTGGCTAATTTTGATACAAGTTGTCACAACAAAAGTGTTTTTCATAAAAAATGCCCCTAATATGGCGAAATATGCACAATAACTGGGCAATGCGGCCGAAGGCCGCGAGAAATTTCGAAGAAAATTTAAAATTTGGCAGACAATGTTAAAAATTAAGTATTACTTTGCAAGTTTGTTGCAACTTTTTATTTATTTTCCAAATTTCAAGGGGGGTTGATATACCCCCCATCCCCCCGGCGGCGCCGCCCCTGTTTATAGCAAAAAGAACAAAAATATATCGAAATAGGTACAATAAACAAGTTGTTCTATCATATTCATTTAAAAAATATTTTATACAGAAATTTTAGTTTTAATTCTTTATGATATCCAAGTAGAACGGAAGGGGACTTTTTAAAAGTAATTGCTGACAATTAGATGAGACAAAATCTTGTTTTTAGATTTTAACCCAAACAAGTAAAAACATGTTATTTTGTAAACTATCCAGAAACAGATTCTGGTTGGGATTTTAAGGTTTCTTTACTACTCACAGTCTCTATATTAGAGCCCGTCTCTTAAATAAAGCCCGGGTCTGTAATAGAGCCCTGGGTGTACGAGCTCAGTTTATGAGTAGAGCCTGGGTCTGAAATACAGCCCGGGTTCAACAATGAGTTCTGTTAAACTCCGCGTAAATCAATCACAAACAGATGATAGAAGCATATTATTAACGTATTTTAATGGAATTTGCAATATTACTTGACAGATTAATTTAAAATCAAAAGAAAAGAGCAAAAAAGTAGTAATTTTTGCAAATTTTAAAAGCTTTTTAGGGTAAAAAGTTAAGGAAAATTAATTGTGCCCGGGTCTGAAATAGAGCCTGGGTCTGTAATAGTGCCCTGGGGTCCAGACACCAAAAATTTTATAGAGTCCCGGGGCTCTAATATAGAATATACGGTAAATATACTTACGGATTTATCCAATTAGAATGATAAAACTCATGATTTGGAAAACGGAATGTTTCAAATCCTAGATTAAATTCATAGCCTGCATTTATTTCTCTTCCCATCACTTCCAAAGCCATTAATGAGTGTAATTGTTCAGGATCTGCAACCAATAATTTTTGAAATTTTAAATCTACTATGCACCGAATTCTTGTTTAGTAGGCTAGATTGTGTATACCATAAAAAGCACAAGCAAACATAGAAAAACAGAATTAACCTTTTCTCCATTTTAACTAGAATTAACTGTTGCCCCACCTTAAAAGAATTACATTAAAATAGCAACCATTTTAGTCTGTACCCCAGTTATCTATAATAGATAGGTTACCACTTTTGTTACCCTTATAATTAACCAATGCATTTTTTATTTACAATTAAAACTGCAAATTATTAGAAATTTATAAAATGGAGAAAACCAGAATAAATTACTACTAGCCTGAAAACCCAGTAAATGTACCTAAATTGTAATAAACTCATTCTGCAAAAAATTAAAACCTCTGCATATATTTTGTATTTTTGCAGTCGCTTTCAATTTGCCATAAATAACCAGTAGTTAAACCTTTATCCGACTAGCTGAAAGTACACATTTGATAATTATCACTGCCATAGTTTTGTGGTATATTTGCCAATTTGTGCAAAATATACAGCCAAATTATCGAAAAACGACTTATTGGCTATTTTTACTTAAACAGTCGTTTAATATTGATATTTACGTAGCTTCAGGAAATTTCGCCAATTTTTTAAAAAAATTGCAATTGAAATAGCAAAACTCACAAGAACTTAGGCCGCCTCCTTCCATCATTCCATTCATTGAAGATTTTGTTTTTTCCAATTTTTCAGTAAAGTTTCACGGAAAACCTACCCTAAAATTTTTGTCAGTTACTTGCCTTGACCTAAGCTATTAACTTGCTAACTCACAAGAACTTAGGCCGCCTCCTTCCATCATTCCATTCCCTGAAGATTTTGTTTTTTCCAATTTTTCAGTAAAGTTTCACGGAAAACCTTCCCTAAAATTTTTGTCAGTTACTTGCCTTGACCTAAGCTATTAACTTGCCAACTCACAAGAACTTAGGCCGTCTCTTTCTATCATTCAATTCCTTGAAGACTTTAGTTTTTCGAATTTTTCAGAAAAGTTTCACGGACAAACTACTATGAAATTTCTGTCAGTTACTTGCCTTGACCTAAGCTATTAGCATGCCAACTCACAAGCGCTTAGGCCGTTTCCTTCCAACTTTCTATCCTTCAAGGTTTAGTTTTTCGAAATTTTCGGAAATAACAAATTCGTAGGTATATTTCGATTTTTACCATTTTCATGCAGACTAGAGGCTAATTAAATATGATTGCAGCCTTTTAAAATGAAAAAACTAATTTTTATCTTTTTTGAAAAAAGAGCTTTTTCTTCACACCTATCCTGCTTAGACACTTGCTCGAAGTTTGCAAAGAACTTGCAAATTTTCATTTCTTTCTGCTTCATATTACTAATACATTTTTGCATTTGTGCTGCTTATTTTTTAAATTATGCAAATTTTTGCAAATAACAGTTTGCGAATTTGCAAAATTATTTGCATATTCTTTGTTTACTAGTTATTACGGTTCGAAGAGTCATTAATGAGAGTGTTGTATGAAATGTAGAAAGTAAACATATTCAAAACAAAAAGCTCTACAACTTTATTTTTATAATATTCAACTGACAGTTTTAAATAGTGCAAATTAGATTTAAAGCAAATAAACACCCTAGATATCATTTTTACTATAAAAAACTCGGCAAAAATTCGATCTTAAACAGTTTTCAGTGACTATTTTCAAAATTGACAACCTCAAATACAATCCTGTGCCGTACAGCACATTACAGAATGGGAACCCTGCCCCGCCACAGCTGTTCATTGTTGTGAAAGAACATAAAAATTACATAAGGAGAAGTGGACATCTCAACTTTAAATACTAGTTAATTGTAGTTAACTCTTGCTATGTCAAGCAGAGTTATAAACTAATGAGCTAAGTATGGTAAATAAAAACAGGTTGTTGAGCAGTAGAGTAGGGGAATACAACTAGCTGCTGATGCAGCGTTTTTAATGCGCTTTTATCATTTCATATTCATTACAATGGCCTTGCACAACGGATAGTTACAAACATTATCGGATAGAGCATAGTACAATCATAATACATTATCATTACAAAACAGATGATGATGGTTTTGGTAAGACTCCAATTCCCCTTATAAAAGATTTTCTTTTGCTGAAAGATAAATCAAATTATAGCCAGTACCACAATTTAATAAGAAACTCATAAGATAACAAAAGATAGAGTTTTAAAAACACCGTATTTTAACATAAAATTGGAAATAAAATAAAGATAAGTAATTTAAATATTTTAAAATTTTATAAGTAACATTTTTAGTGGTTTGTGTAAAGTTACCTATAGTCACTTACGCGCTTTTGCATATGGCGGTACGAGCAGTTACGTCCTTTTGCAAATCAAGTTCTTGTGACTTACACCCTTCTGACACTAAAGAGGCGATATACAAGTGTATTGTTGAAATTGTGCATACTTATCTTTGGGTAACTCGGTGCCGAAGTAGAAAATGGAAACATCGACCGCGCTTTATCTGAATCAGGATGACATCAAAACTCAACTGACAAACAATAGTAATCCAAAACCTGATTACTGTAATGGCTATAACAATATTCCACGGACAACAAGTCAATGGCCGATAGATGGCGTGCATTACGACTTTGGTACAAAAAGCCTATCACTTATCTTTGTAAGCATGAAATGCTACCAAACGGGAAATTGTCTTGCCAAACTTTGACTGGCGCCGCCTACATGCTATTTGAAATTTTTGCAAACAAAACTCTACCACTTGGTCATTTTTTGGCACTTTTTG
>JAANSO010001526.1:0-16583 GCA_036507315.1 Lepidocyrtus fimetarius | reverse complement strand
TATTCAACAATTCCTTGATTTTCTTAATTTACTTGACAACTACAAAGGTTTACGTAAGATCCTTGTTTTTGGCAGATTTAAAGAAAAAAATCTAAAACAAAGGCCTTTCCAATCTCTTAAATTAATTGACATGGGCAAAAATTCTTCCAAACAAGGCAAAATTCCAAAAATGATTTGCAAGAATTTAAGTAAAAAAGCAAATGCGGTAGTTAAAATCAAACGGTTCAACAAGGAAGATTAGATCATAATTTAATCATCATTGTCTTTTCATATCAAATTCTACAAAAAATGAGAGAAGAACCGTTTTTATCACGAATCCATTGCTCAGCATTTTCTTAAGAATGAAGGCACAAATCCATTTTTTGCTTGTTTTTTTCTTGCCTTATTAGATACGTTCTCTGTAAAATTTCATATCTGCTTATAATCCACTCCGTTTAGGCATTTTTTCAACAACTTAATAAATTGAAGGGCCGAAATTAGACACTTTTATCCTCGTCATCATCATCAATCATAATTACAGAACCTGTCATCAACCCTGCTCTTGCTAATTTCTTGCCTTTGCTTTGTCAGGGCTTCTTAATCAAACTCAAGGAAGCATTTTTAACTAATTAAACTCTTTTTTAATCAAAATTGTGTAAAATACGTTGTCATTTGGTTAGATAAAGACAGTAAAAAGAATAAAAAAGAATAAAATATTGAACAGATTCATTATCGCCGTGAAATAGGTTCATATTTATTTAAAATTAGTTCATTTTTGATTGTACGGCATTGAATCCTTGTGCGATATGATATAATTTTACACTAATAAATTACAGATCTGAAAGGATAGCTCCTTGTTCTTTGCATTTGATTAAAAAACCACAAAGTGAATGGCGTGGAGCTCGTACACAGAATAAGCAAAGAACAAGTTTGATAAAGCTGATGAGATGAAAAGGAGAGAGGATTGAATAAAAAATGTGATATTATAACGACCTTGAAAAGGATTATTTTCATTCCCTTTTATTTTTCATCATCGCATCATTTCATAAAGGAGTAATATTTACGCAATTCAAAGCAAAAATTGTAAAAAATTGCTTGATTTTAAGCATTTTGGTATTGGCAAACTTAAACTTACTATAAAACGGGGTAAAATGAGATTTTTTAAATACAAAAGGTTGTAAAGAATTTAATTAGAAGTGATAATTAAGAAAATTATAATTTTTGTCCAACAAAATCTATTGCAGGGTTCAATTAAGGTTAATTGCTTTGGACCTTTTATTGAGATGCTTCTGATTTACATATTTTTTATACAGGACAAGCCCATTTTTATTAAACTGGAACTTGCAATAACCAAACAAAACTGATTTTATTCTACTTTGGCAGTGAATTGGCACAATGACAATTAACTTCCAAGCGTTACCATAATTTTTAACTGGCGTCCAGTTAAAATAAAATTTAATCATCATAATTTAACAGTTCATAGCCTTACTCAATAAAAAACTGGATAACGATGAAGAGATTGAGGAGAATAAAGGAGAACCAGTTTCCATTGCACAAATGTCCAAATATTTAAATCAAGGAAATTAAACTTCCTTCTTTTATCCTTCGCCTCCTCTTCACTCTGTATCTTCATTTGCTGTCAATTTATTAAGCCATTCAAATGCAACCTGTCACGTCCTCGTTAATCATTTATTGAATAAAGACGCTTTGCATGTTTTGACACGAACTTGCATAAATTTAAACGGTTTCCTTTTACAATTAATTCGCTAATGATTATTGAACAAGCAGGAGCAGATTTGCACAAGCTGAAAAAATGCAAAGCAACGTCCCGTTAGTGATCTGATCTTAATGTGGACAATATTGGTTTGGTGAATGGATTGAAAACAGGTTTTGTTGCATGTTAAAGCCACAAAAATATTTTCTTAGCAAAACTATGAGAAATACGAGATGGATATGGTTGGATAAGATGACGTAGGAGTTGAAAAAATTCTAACGGCATGAAAGGGTTGATCTAGCAATGCTCTGTTTATGGAGGCATCTGCTCCTTTATAATTCTAAGAAATTGTTTGGAACGTTAAAGCTTCAGCTAAAAGAAGCCGGACAAGCTGTTTTTGTAGACTGGCTAATGCTAGGATTTAACATGGAAGGGTGGAGTCCTGGAGAGTTTGGCTTGTCCAAGAAGGAGAAAAAACTTTTAGTATAAAAGGGTGACAGGAGAAAATGACAAATCATTCGTTCAGCTCCTTCTCTCACTTTACAATCTTTCTTAAAATCCTCTGAAGTTTTACTTCACCCCAAAACAAAAATCAACATGCAAGCCGTAAGTTTTTTAACTGAAGTTAATTAACGGTTGGATTTAAATTGAAATTAAAAATTTCTTATTTTGTATTTTTTCAAATTAGATCGCCGCTACCGTCCTTGCCCTCGTCGCCGTCGCCTCCGCCGGAGGTTTGACTGGATACTCTACTGGCAACTACGTCCAACACGCCCACGCAGTCCACGCTGTTGCCGCCCCCGCCATCGCTGCTCCAGTGGCCTATGCCGCCCCAGCTATTGCCGCCCCAGTCCCAGTTGCCCACGCTGTTGCCGCCCCTAGTCGCTTATGCTGCTCCAGTTGCCAAGGCTATTGCCCCAGCTGCCATCTCCTCTGCCTACGTTAACCGTGCCCCAGCTGCCCGTCTTGCCGTTGCCGCCCCAGTCGCTGTTGCCGCTCCAGTCGCTTATGCCGCCCCAGCTGCCTATGCTGCCCCAGCCATCGCCGCCCCAGCCTTCGCTGCCCGTGCCATCGCCGCTCCAGTTGCTGCTCCAGTCGCCTATGCCGCCCCAGCTGCTTATGCCGCCCCAGCTCTTGCTGCCCCAGCTTTCGCCGCCCCAGCTTTCGCTGCCCGTGCCATCGCTGCCCCAGCCCTTCTCGGTTAAGCAACCTTTTCAACAATTTAACTGACTGAATTGGGCGAGCTCTTCTTTCTCTTTGTTGACGATAATTCGATGACGCTTAAAATTATTTAATTTTCCAAACATCCTAAAAACATTCGGTGGCTGTAAAGTTCACTTTGTTTTTTAGTACGCAAAGTGTTCATTTTTTTGTTGAAAACATTGTGTGAGAAGTGTTAGTCTTTCTAGTTAAAATGTTTTTATACTTTAAATTTTAATTATTTCGCTCAATTGGAAATTAAAATCTAAATTATTACGAAAAACATTTTTTCAAAATTGATTTTTTCATTTGCACATCTTTGTATCAAGCCAAACAAACCAAACAAAGAGGATTAGCTTCTCATCATCATCTTCTTCCCCTTTACAATCTCCAAGGGCAATATCACCTCTGCAAAGCTTTTCTTAACAAAGTAAACTTTTACGAGTTACAAACCTGTTGGGTTCATCACAGAAAAACAAAAAGAGAATTGGATAAGCTTTTCATAACCCATGGATTTACTCATTTTCAGTTCAAAATGCAAATTAAGCAGAATTTTAAACAGTGACGGATATCTTAATAAGTTGCAGTGTACAAATTAACGTTTGAGTAGTTCTTCTTTTAATATACGTACATAAAATAATTAAAAATATTTTAAAGGTAAAGTTTAGTCTAAAACGGGTTCTCTCACATTTACCACAATTGGTTGAAATGATAAAATATTGGACGTCGTCGGATTAATAATATTATTTACACATTTAGAATAATAATCTGTCAGAAAAAAATATTGGAAAGTTTTCTTAAAAGTCATTTCTTGCAACTCAATGAACTTTCCATACTTATTTTCAAACTAAAAGAAAGGTTATCCCTGTTTGGTTCAAATCTCTTCAAACGCGTGCTTCAATAACCAGTAGGAGATGAAGAAGAATCATGCAAAGAAATGAGTATTCAGAGTAAAGGCTTTTAAGGGTAAACCTGATCATGTAAAATATTTTTAAGCGAATTGTAGATATCTACTCGAATTGGAAAACTACCCAGTAAAGCTTATTCATATTCTTATTCACTTATTCATACCAGCCAGGAAGTGGAAGCGTCTGGTTATATGAAGAATAGTTCAAAAGCTAAGATAAGGTACCTAACCGAGCTTCTTAGAATTAAATCAATATTAAATTTTAGGGCACGTGTACGCGTGTGCTTTTATTCCAAAATGCTTAATTATCTTAATGGCGTTTAAATTCATTATAGAATTAAAATCGAAACGCTTAAACTCTCGATGAAATTGGCCAATAGTTGGACCCTAGTCTTTTATTCGAATGGTAAATATTGTAAAAATGGCGTCTTATAAAATTTTATTTTGTAGTTTTCAATTATTTTATTTACTAAACGCAAAAATTTTCGGTCCAACATTTCAATATCAAATCCCCGAGAGGATTGAAACTCTGGGAAATTCTGCAACCTTACGGAAATTCCACAAGGCTTTGTTTTCTCCCTGGGAAACAGTCCTTAATAGTCACCTTCCCATTAACTTGTCTTTAATTTCAAACCAATTTAAAAACTTTCACTGTTTCATTTCTCTCAACAACTTCCCAGGTGTGGATTTTACTCCATTTCCAAGCCCAATCCTGATACGGAGACAGGTTCCAGTTCGGCTTGTGAAAACCCGGATTGACTTTTTATTTGGCGAGCGGAAAATTAAAAACGAGAACATTTGGAGGCTATCTAACTTCAATAATTCTCTTGAGGCACATCTGCAATATTTACGGAAATGCTTTGGAACCAAGCAGGAAATTACTGAATTTTTGGTCTCCTGCGATTTAATTAATTTTTATTCATTTTCTTCGAAAACAAAACCTTGGAAGTGTGAAGTACAGGTGGATCTCCTTCCTCCAAGGCCAACCTTTCCGAAGCATTCACACGGCGAAGATAAAAACGACGTTTTACCATTTCAAAATCTGGACAGTGCAACCGGAAATGAAGAGGAAGATTACTTTCTTCTCAGAGATTTAAATTTACACGGTGAATCATATTCCACCACAGTTTTTACCCGTCATCAGCATGCCGGACTAGATGAAAGCGTAAAATTACTGCCAACTGATCAGCCAAAAATTTGTTTTTTAATCATTGCGAATTACACCAACCTGGAAAACTTGAAAGAGCTTTCAAAGAGATTGGTATCCGGTTTGGTACGCAGATGGATCAAAAACCTTGTAAAGCTTCGTGAAAGCACCGAATTCATAAGAAGCACGGAAACCGTTAATTTAGCTTTTTTCCTTGGAATCATTGAAAACAACAGGGTTGGTTCAATAGAGCAAGTTGAGATTGTTCATTCGCATCAGTTTGTAAAGAGAAAAGGGTTGGGGTTTACGTTTTTACAAAGGGAAGATACATTTCTGAAGGAATTATTTACGAAAAAGTTTCCCCCGTTGAATCCAAAAATGAAGATGGCCATGGTGGTGAGTAAATTAAAATTAAAAAATGTTTGCATAATTTTAAATTTTAAATGTTTCAGGTCACTCCAATTAGAGATGACATGGAAGAACATCAGATGCACCAATTCCCCATTCAATTCAACATTTGGGTTACGCTATTATCTTGCCAAAAACAATTTACCTCTTCAAAATGGCTTTTGAAGGTCATGGAACTGGTAAAATCTTTAAACGGGGTTTTATTAGAAGACGTATTTTTCCCACAAATCATTTCCCACCTTTGGAGTTCAATTACTGGGAATCAAAGTCAATACTTTGACGTTTCCTTTGGACAGTTGCTGATTTGTTCAAGTTCGGGGGAGCAAATTCAAAAGGTAAAACTCCGGCGGTATTTTCTTTTTTCTCCGGAAGGTAAAATCAAACTGATTCGAAGTAAGCAATTGCATCTGCCGTTGAACATCCCGAATAAGCTCGGAGCTCTTCAATTGTACGTTTGCGGGGTGAAGGAAAAGTCTAAAAATGCATTTGGGGAATTACTGGGCGTTTACGATGTGCATTTCTGGTTATGGCTGGGAGCATCCTCTATCATTTGTATTCTACTTTTACGGTATTTAAGTGACGGGAATATTTTTGAAATGATTTTATCATTTTTTTTAAAACGGAATTTTACTTTGAGGACGTTACGAAATAAAAAAGTCCGACTCCTTTTGGGATCCTATTTCCTCGCGGGAATTGTAATCAGCAACGGTTACAAAAACTTAAAAGTTTACAAAATGATTACGCCGGCGAACCCCGCACGTTATGGAACTTTAAAAGAGTTGATTACAGATAAAATAAGGATTTTAATCCCAGCCGGAGAAATTTTCCTTAATAGCTTTTTCAATTTGAAATTAATTTATAAACAAAAATTTGTGATTATTGAACAAACTCCGCATTCCGTTTTTATAGCTGATCAACCCCCGGTTTTTGTACAGAGTACGGTTAATTTTATCTCAGTACATTCAAAACTGTATCAATTTATGCACCCCAAGAAATTCTATTTGGACGAGGGACTTTTTTCTTTTGGTTCTTTGAAATGGATTTCTCTTCTGTTTAATCACAGTTCTCTCCTTTCTCTCAACGAGTTTATTTCAGAACTGGCTCTAAACTTTAGAAAATTGTATCCAAACCAAGCAAAATACTTTTTTGAGCATGAATACATTACCTCCCCGAGAGGAAACCCTTTTCCTAATTTATTTAAAAACGTTTATTTTGCAAGTGAGGCGAATGCGTTGTTTGAAATAATTAAAACCTGTGAGAAAAACACCGCTTTGTTGTTACCCAAAGGGGAAGTTAATATTTTATCAAGACAGTTTAAAAGGGGGAACTCAATTAAAGAAGAAATATTTAAGCCCCGGGTAGCTTTTAAACTTAGCGGGTTAATCCCACCGCATTTAATTACAAGATTGGGTTGGGTAAAAGAAAATGGGGTGATTAAGAGGTGGATGAGGATTTTAAAAGCGTTTGCTAAAAACAAGCAATTAAACAAAACTAAAAGTGATGTTTGGGATGTACATAATAAAATTACGGAAAAAATGTTATCAGGGTTTATTTTATCGTTTGGAATAACGATTTTTATTTTTGTTGGGGAGTTGTCTACGGTTCGGCGAAGGTTTGGCGTAACCGTTAAGATTTTTTCCAAAGGGAAAGTTTCCATTGCAAAGGATGCTTTGGGAAGGGTAAAATAAAAGTGGAGCAGACTATTGATTATTTATTGATTATATTCAGGTACTCCACGTGTCGATTATATTTGAGACAGTTTTAAAAGAAAATAATAAAATTTAGTTTAAAACGACATTTACTATTGGAAGTATTTTTTGCCGACGTGTTTTAGTAAAAAGTGTTTAAATATTCATCAAGTTGGATCAAGGAGACGTGTCTCCACGTGTCGTGGAGACGTGTCTTTTGTAAATTTTTTTGTATTTTTCACTAGTTTCTAAGCAATCCTCACCGCATAAGGTTTGCATATAAAAATGGTTTTAATATTTATTCACCGTCTGTTGTTTTTATTCCCCATCGTCACATCCCTTAAAAAAGTTTACACACCCAAGAATAATCCGTTACTGAACGATTTCAATGATTTTTTATATTCTCCTTGGGAAAGCATAAGGAGGGGTTTGAGTCCTGTTGATTTGTCTTTGATTTTTAACAAATTGAATAATTCCCATTGTTTAATAATCTTAAACAACCTGGCAGGGATGGATCTTAGTCCCGTGAGCGTTCCGATAATAATTAGAAAATACGCAATGCTTCACGTAACCGCTTCGGAATTGGGAAAGGGAGGGTCGTATGAATGGAGCCTGGAGCCTAGCGACCCTTTCCCCAAACCCGATCCGGGGAATTGCATAGATGAAGTAAAAGAAAGAGAAAAACAAGGGAAATCCCTTTCTAATTTGACCCTTTGTGATTTCCTTCAATTTTACATTTTTTCAACAAAATTAAAATGGAACTGTCAAGTTCGAGTTGATCTACTTCCGCCACGTCCAACAGGTAAATTTTTGCAAGTAAATGATAAAAAATTAACTGATGAAGTGTTATCTCATCCGTGGAGTGACGGGCGAGGGGCGGAGCTACTTCTCACCGAAGATTTTAGATATTTTCATGACACCTATTCACCTAGATTGTGGCGCTTTGAGAACGCTGGAATGGAAAGGGGACAAGTCGGGATTAGAGATTTGCTGCCGAGTGACCAACCCAGGATTTTTTTCTTAATAGTGGCTAACCTTGGAGTGGAAGAGATGGAATTGCCGAAGATTTTAAAACCCGGGAAAATATACTCTAAGTTGGCGTTTCTATTGCTACGGAGGTTTATTAACGGCGTTTTGAGCAACGACGGAAGAATTGAAGAATTTACAAAAGAGATGGACGCCCACAACCAAATTTATTTTTTGGGGAATATTCAAAAGGAAAATGAAGTTTTTAAAATTGCGGAAATGTACAAAGTGGAAGTTAAGCGGTGTGTAAAATGCGTAAAAGAAAAAATGACCGAGCTACTTTTGAAACCCACAGAATTAAATAAATTTTCTTTTAAAACCCCAACTGATTTAGGACTGCCAATCGGATTTGAATACGAAATGGACAGAATTAAGGTAAAAGGGGAATTCGCAAAAGAGCTTTTAATTCACAAGGAAATCTTTAAGGAGATGAGCAAATGCGAAAAGAAATTCATTTCGCATAGGTGGATTAGCAAAATTGAAGAAGAGATCCCATTGGATGAAACCCTCTTTCCGGAAATAGTTAATCATCTTTGGCAATTGATTGTTTCCAACCAAAGTTATTATTTTAGCGATCCCTCTACCTACGGGGAGAATATTTTTTGCTCACAAAATACGAAAACAACAGAGGCTATAATAATGTTTAATTTCTTCACTCAAAGCAATGTCCACCCCGGGGTAGTTCGAAACAAACAATTGCATCTTCCGTTGTTTGTTCCAAATCCACTTGGAGGGCTCCAACTGTACGTTTGCGGGGTGCGGGTGAAGCCGCGCTATCTTTTCGAAGAGTTGGTGAACGTCTACGACCTCCATACTTGGCACTGGCTGGGGATTTCCTTTGTTTTTTTAATCCTTATCTGGCAATACTTCACTGAAAAGAGTTACGACATTTCGAGGAAATTACTGAGTTTGATAAAATTCCTGCTGGAGCAGGGGGACCCTTTTTCCTCAAGTACTTTTGACAAGGAACAGGTTCGAATCCTGCTGGGGTTGTTTCTTTTTATGGGGATTATTCTAAGCAATGGGTATAAAAACAATAATGTGTACAAAATGGTCAGGCCCACTGCGCCGTTGCTTTACAAATCTCTGGACGAGTTGATAAAGGACAAGGTACAGACCTTTGTACCCTCCGGGGCTATCAGCGTAGCATCCTCATTCGATTTGAATGAGTTCCTGAGAAATAAGGAAATTAAAGAAATTCGACTGGATGAAAAGCCAAACGCTGTTTTTATCGGGGAGAAAATATCCATTAGTTCAGCTAACTTGAAATTTTTTTCAATTTATTCCTCCCTTTTCTTCCTGAAAAACCCTAAAGAACTTGGTTTAACAAGCCAGGATTTTTCCTTCGGCGGGAATGAAACGGTGCGATGGATAGAAAAGGTTTTTAAATATAGCAATCTCCTCAGTCCTAGTATATTCTTTGATAGCTTAAGGTCAAATTTTAAATTGAGTTATCCTACCCAACTGAAAACGATCAGAGAGCAGTCTGAATATGAATGGGAACGAGATGATCAAAATGGCTACTCCCAATTAATCGCAAAAGTGTATTTAAAAACTGAAAAAGTTGCCTTGTTAAAAATTCTGCAAGATTGTGAGAACAACACTGCAATTTTATTGACATCCAGTGAAGGAAAATTGCTTGAAAGACGAAAACATTCTGAAAAAGGGGGAGGAAACGTCATTGATGAAAAAGTTGTTTACAATCCAACAGTTATTTTCAGATTTGGCGGACCCCACTCACCTCATTTAATTAAAAACTTAGGAAAAATTAAAGAAAATGGGGTCATTAACAGATGGGTGGATATCCTTAAAACTTTTTCCCTAAATAGGAGATCGCATTCTAATAAAACTGAAGAAAACTGGAAGGACCCGAATGAGCCAAAGGCTGCCGATATGCATGGAAATATTGCTTTGGTTTTTATTTTATTTTGCGGTGGAGTCTCATTTTCAATTTTTCTTTTACTTGCGGAAAAGTTTGGAAGTTTTGGAAAGGATTTTATGAAAATTGTGAGGATATTTCCGGTTAGAAAAGTTGACATTTCTTTGGAGACTTTTGGAAAGCTTTCGATGAAGTAGATGACAAAGCGAAATTTGCTTCCTTTTGACAATTCAATCTCGAGGTCAGTATTTATAGTGGCAAGAGGCAGAGTCAAGGAATAACAGACAGACAACTCGCAAAAATGTTCCATCTAAGCTCTTTAATTTTGTTTGTAAATATATTTTTTGAGGCATTTGCAGGACTTTAATTAAATAAATCTTATTAAAATTGAAATAACTGCCAGAAAAGTTGACCAAAACTAGTTTTTAACTTTAAACATTTTGTTAAACTTGGGCTTGGCACAAAGTGGATCATCAAGTTCGCAGTCTTTTTCTTTTTCTTCTTCCTTTGGTTTGATTGATTTGACCTTTGAATCTTCAAAAGAGTCTGGAAGTTTGGAAAAAACTGTTTCACCACTTTCATTGATCTGCGAGTGACCTTTTTTCTAAAATTTCAAAGAAAACTTTAAAAGATAAAATAAAGCTGCTGCTTTTGTTTTATATTTTCTTACTCCGCTTATAACCGCAATAATACCAGTTAAAAGTCCAATGAGAAAAAATATCTTCATTTTTCACTTTTTCCGTTGTCTGGAATACACCCCAACTGCTTACCTGCACTGTCTTTTACAAATATAAATGATTAGAATTCTACTTTGTCTTGCAGTGTTTGAGTTGGAGTCATTGTTTGTGTAATTAGATTTTTTACGTTGTATTTATGTATACGTCAGGTATATTGCATGTACCGAATGGTTTTAAGATCGTTTAATAGCCGAATAAAGTATAATTGTAAAAAATAAGCGGAGAATGAATGACGTATCCAGTCATAACAACTTACAGACAATAACAAGGGTAAAGATAGTAGATTAGTCAGATAAAATATTTCCGTCACTGACGGCATCATTTTATTCAATTGTGTTTAAGAGTAGAAAAAACGATTATTCCACAGAACCACGTTAAAGTCACAAGCATATGACCCAACACTGGCTTTTTTGGGTAAGCTGAACTCATTTCGTCATTTCAACTCTTCAAATCTGAATTCTTTTAACTTTACTTAAATATTTTCAACAAGGTCACTTCACCGGTAAAAGGGACAACTCCCGAGAATTGTTCCCTTTTCTTATTTCGTTTCAACGAAGATGAATACTAGATTTAGCATGAAGTTAGTTTCCAAAATGAATTATATTTACCGCTGTAAAGAAAAAATAATTTAGACGGCATTTAACAAATTCTTATCCTTACCGTCGTCTTATAGTAAACTTTTTTTAAACAACCATTTTTATTTTTTAAGATTTAAAAAATCGATGGCATATCGATATACCTAATCAACATATTTGAGTTCGTGAATTGATTTCAGTGAAATATCAGAATCTTGTACCATTCAATAATCTTGAATTGTTAATGTAACTTTCAGTACAAAAGAACAAAAGTTGTTTTGTAACGGTGGCAAGTTAGATTTCCAGTGTAGAAGATAGTTCAGTGAGAACTATTGAAAATTTCAAAATAAAATAGAAAAAGCTTTACTTTAAAATCTATTAATTTGGGGCTTCTTTTGCCAATAAAAATGAGCATACTTGAAGCTTACGTAGAGGTGCAAATGCTCCTCCAAAAATTCATATCCTTTCCCCTAGTCCATCTGGATGCTTCCGGAATGTCCGTAAAGACCACCTCACGTGACGTTTTTAAATGGAGGGGAAAGAGGAGTCGCTGCCCAATAAAAATTCTCTGAGGTAATTTAATTTGGCATTTGGACTCAATTATTATAAGTTTTGTGCGGTATTATGCACTTTGGCAGGCTGAGAAAGCATATTCCGAATGGGGCCAGCAAGGCGACCAAAGTTTCGTATATGAGCGGATGGAAGTTGCTTTCTTTATAATTTCACTCAGCTTGGTTGCCACCGAAGCTTTTTCAACAATGGAAAAATACGCGAGTGTAGGCGACTTTGCAATGGCCTAGTCGATGAAAATTCTGAAGCTCGTTGAAAATAATCAAATTAATACCGGGTCTGCATCTTCCTATTCCAGAATTCACAAAACATTTTCAAAAGTTTCCGTATTTTTATTTAGCTTCTCATTGATCTCTACAATTTCAACTTTAATCACTGCTTTACCTCTCCTTCGGGAATACGATCCCGTTCAGACCTTTGCTTTAATGATTTTGAGAGATGGAATTTGCCGAGTTTCCAAGACCAGGATTCACCCCAGCGGGGGATTCTCCGAACGATTGCATCTTCATTTGCTGGACTGTTTACATTTTATGGAATTTGCATGGTAACCTAGGTCTTTCTTTCCTCACTACAGTTTGGCTGGGCCGTGCACAAAGCCTCGGCTGCAATTCAATTCGAATGGGGGCTTTGAAAGTTTAAAATTCTCGGCAGCTTTGAGAATTTTTAGAATGTTGCAGATTATGTTTGTGATTGGCTTGAGAGCAGTTGATTCACTTATGTCCATCTCAATTCATGGACAATCCCAATCAATCCCAATTTTGTGGCATTCATCGTTTGTCGTATTTTCCGGGTCAGTCATTATCAGATGGGGAAGCAGTGTCCCAAGCATTGTTGTTTTTTGTTCCTTTTCAGTTTTCTTTACTGTTTGGGGAGCTACTTCTGTTTTGCTGGCGCTAACCTCACTTCCAAACAAACACGGTGAGTTGTTCCGGAAGTACTGGAAGCAATCAAATGCAAATAAACTGCAAAGAATGGAGTTGAGATCGTGCCCTCAGGTAGGTGGGCTACAGCTTTGCTGCTTTTCGACCAATTAAAAGAAAAACTTATTTGACGATGACGGACTCTGTTTTGAATGCAATTGCTTCAATTACTTTACTTTAAACTTTCTTGGATATGGTTTATTATTTTACAAAATCAATGTGACCATGAAATATTTATGTTTGAGTAAGTTTTCTAATGTTAAAATATCGATGTTATATTTTATAAGGTTTTCATTAGATTTTATTGATTTATCAATAAATGGAGTGTGGCATGAAGCAAAAGAGTAGTTCTTGGAGAACAGCAAATTATTAAATTGAACATGAAAGAGTGTATAAACAAGAGGTGCACAACCATTACAAAAATCTTCTTATTCTACTTAAGAAGCTTAATAAGAACGTAATTAAAAACCAAAAACTTAATTAAGTTAGGACTTAGCCCCTTAGGAAAGTTAATTAAGTTTCATTTAATTAAATTTTGACCACCACAACCGCACTACTCGTGTACAAAACAACGAGAATATACGTCGCAAATCGTTACCAAAATTCTACAATGCTATTTCCAATCCTTAAAATCTATTTAATATTATTACGATTATATTTAGAATGCAAATGTGTTTTCAGGTTTAGGTTTCAGTGAAAGGGCTACAATTCCGGCAGTAAAGCAACAATTTGTAGTTAAGAATTAAGCTAGTAGCTTTTGGATCTCAAAAGCAGGCAGGAAAGGAAAAATAGATTTCTTCGTTTTTATCAATTTTTCGCATGATTCGCAAAATTAATTTTTGCATGCATAAGCTTACGACGTCGATTTTACTATTTTTTTGTGTATTTAAGACTTTCGTTGGTGAGCTTCATTTGACGTGACCTGGTCTCTTGTTTCTCAATTCGTGATTAAATGGGAGTGCAGTATTATCATAGGGCTCTTTGGTTGAAATGTAGGAATGTTGTAAAAACATATCATATCAACTGCTCGAATAAAGTATAAAACTCCAGTGATAAGAAAAAACCACTTATCTTTTATATTTTGAACTGCGCATGCGTCATTTATTGACTAACACAATCAAACAAAACAAGAAGATAAAAGGAAATTTTTGGAGCCTCTCTTAATAAATAACTAAATGGAAAAACATTCATTTGCGATTGAATTCAGTTTCAACATTGTTTTTGTCCAGTCAAGAAAAATCCATTTGACAAATAAATTAAACTCGTAGTTTTGAGTAATTATTTTTGAACTTAAGATGTCTGTAAATATTACTTTAGAAAAGTTGAGCATGGGAGCAGATAGTATGTACAAAAGTAACGGTATAAATTATCATCACTGTCATTTTAATGGAGCCATTGTTACTCCCTTGGGACTCACCCAAACAAATCGCAATCCCCCATCCCGAAATTTTAAAAATCAACTTTCCGGAATCGTTCAATCACTGCATAAAGCTGATAGGTAAAATGTCAAACTTATCAAATTAATTTATCTTCATAAATAGCAATTAAACTCGAGCTACTTCAATTTCTACTTTATTCCACAGACAACTTGGGGTAGTTTTTTTATTTAGTTATACATCGGATCTGATGACTTATAACACGACCACAAGAATGTTAATTTACGGTGAACTCTTAGAAAAAATTCGTTTAGCTCATCCAGGAATTAGTTTAACGTTGTCGGCAACCTTTATTATAAAAAATGGAAACCCAAGCAAAAAAATATTGGAAATTCCATTTAAACAAAGTAAGATTTTATAATCCAAAAACTAAAAGTACGCTAACAATTTAAGCGTTGCTAACGGGTGCAGTTAAATAATACTTATTAATGTAGAATTGTTGCATTCATCTGAAACTGAATATTACAAACCTGAGGATTTAACTGGATTACAAATGTGTACCGGAACTAACTGCTACATCACTGAAGGCACACCCGCTAATTTTTACAAGCTAGGGATTTTTCAAGCCGGACAGCGAATTACGCTAGCTGATTTTACTTTGACCTTGAAAATTTCTGGTGAAGAAGAATATGCAGAGCTAATCAATGCAAATCCAATGATGAATCCCACCTACTACAAAAGCATTTTAAGTAAAGGACGACACACCGATTTAGTAATTGTAGCACGGGATGGAACCGAGTTTAACTGCCATAAATGCTTCATAACAGGTAATAAATTTATATTTGTTCGTGAATTCCTTTTACCACTTCAAACTAAAACATATTTTTAATTTTACAGCACAAAGTGACGTTTTTGAAGCCATGCTTGCTTCAGGAGACCTCCAGGAGGGAAAATCAAGCCGGATTGAGATTACCGACACCAGCAAAGAAGGAATCCTAGCCCTGTTAGGCTTCATCTACGCGTTTGACATTGAACCAGCCAGGGAAAATGCAGAAATTGCTGTTGAACTACTTCAAGCAGGTCATAAGTACAACATAAGGGAACTAGTGGACTCTATGATGCGATTAATTTTAACCTGGCCTGAAAAAATTTTGGAGGTTGAATCCAAAATAGAAGTCGTGATTGGTCTATTTGCATTTGCGAGAAATGTGGATGGTCTGAAAAACATAAAGAAAAGGGCTTTTGAGGTGTTGCACTTGTAAGTTTAAATGGTTCATTTTGAATTTTAAATTATTTGTTGAATTTATAATAATTAAATGATTTTTACAGGCGAAGGGAAGAGTTCATTAGCTGTGAACTTTACAAAGAGCTTTTTAAAAAAGACGTTTCTGCAGCAATGGAGCTCTGTGCTTTGGCACTGCGCCGTTAATCTATGTAATTGTATTTTTTTAAATAAAATAATTTTAATAGTTCTATTGGAATAGTATTGTCTTTTAGTCTTTAATACTTAATGAAATATTAATTACAAGTCAGTTAAACAATTTGATCCAATTACATTATATTAGGTTGGAAATAAAATCATTTAATGAACTGATAAGAAATTTTTTATTTTCCGTTTTTTATCTCGGGTTACTCAATTATAATCATGACAAGCCAAACCGAGTATTTGCATATGTACCTGATGATGTGCACAACTCTGTTCAGTGACAAATATTATGATAAAAAATTAGTAAACTCTCAGGTCAACCCCTCGATTTCGCTGCACTTACTCAATTTAGATTTTGGTTAAGTATTTCATATATCTTCTATCTATATATATAATCTCGCTATTCTGTGTGTGTGTCTGAAGCCCTGCCGTGTCACGGAAAAACCTAACTCAGAGAAAATTTTTATTGCCTGCTAAGATTAAGTGGGTACCCTGGAATCGTTTGACACTACATTGGCTGTCCCCGCACCCCATATGTGGTTGTACTTTGGTTTTAAAAACAAAGGTACAACGAACGACCTAAAAATAAAAAATGAGTTACAATTATGTACTGTTGCTATAGCACCTAACGCGCAGCTGATACCCATTGTTGGACACTTCTGCATTTGTTACACACAAAATAGGCGACTTTCATACGTATCTATTTTTGGTGCGAAAACCCAACGTGATAATCTTTACCTTTAGTTCATTGCTCTTTAGTAATGTTATGCAAGCGTCCTTTCTACTGCTTCTTACATTGAATCTAGCATCCCGATGCAATAGAATCGGGCCAATAGCTAGTTTCATATATTTATGGTGATCTCATATTTTAAAATGAACATCTATATATATAAAGCTCTATTCAAGTCTGTCTGTCCGTCTGTCTCTCTGTCTGTCTGTCCGTCTGTCTCTCTGTCTGTCTGTCTGTCTGCCTGAAGCGTTGAAAAACTCCTAGCGCCACCGTGGACTAAAGTTGAACTAAAATTGAATTG
>JAANSO010001525.1:0-16587 GCA_036507315.1 Lepidocyrtus fimetarius | reverse complement strand
CTCACTTTCTCTATTTTCTCTCTGATCTGGCATTGCTTATAATTTTACACGACACCAAAAATACTGGGAGTCAGTTACACATTGATTTTCCATCTCAATTTCATTTTCTTTTCCGAAAACATATTTTTCCGTGTAAAGTCATGTCATTCCATAAAATAATTTACTTATAAAAAATTCTGTAAAAGGGTAATAAAAGGGGAGATTAGAGATTTCTTTGGAGTTGCATGACCTGGCCTTCCGGTACACTGAAATCACGTCATATCTACATCACCGTCTCCACATTTCTTTCACATTTATTGAATTTAAAAACCGGGGGGAAAATCCCACCAAACAATTAAATTGTTTTATTACATTATCGTTTTATAACGGCAAAAGTATGAAATCAATCAGTTTAGCTTTATTTCGCAGACGAAATCATTGAAAGCTTTTTGTATTTCAAAATCGATAACTTTTCATCCTACCTTGCTGCAAACCAGGTTTAACCACTTCATAACAAAAAGCTTCTTTTTTGGATTTTACCCTGGAGTGGATTCCATTTCTCGTGCTTTATGACATTTTGTCAAAGTTGCACGTTTTTTAATTGAATAAATTCTGTAGTGACCACCTAAATGAGAATGGCCTTTGTTTTATTTTTCTATTATTTTAACGTCCTAGCAGCTTGCTAATTAGCTAGACAAAGCTTTAAAAGAGCCGTTAGCATTCAAAGGAATCAAATTATGCATATAAATGTATCGATTAAACCGTAATTAAAAGGTGCCAGCTTAAGAAATGTTTAGTCGGATGGATAATGCTGTTATGCAGGCTTAAGCAATCTCATTTTTCATTGCTTTGAATCTTTTTAGACGAGCATTACGAATAAATTGGTGATAAAATCGTCAAAGATTTGTGATCGAAAGACGCAAATTTATTTTCATGTATTATTATAATTTAACAATTTCAGATAGATTAGTTTCTGCAATCGTTCACAAATGTAAAGTAAATTAATTTTTTAAAGATTGTTTGTAGTAGGGCAAGTTTTATATAAGATTAATCGCATACGAAATAGATCAACGGTTTTGCAAAAACAAAAGTTCAAAGAAATGCAAAATTGTTATTTGAAACGCCGGTGTGTTATTCATAAATCCAAACACAAAAAGTTAGCCACAGATAATATAATAGGAAGTCCTTTTCATGTGTTTGTTCATCATATTGTCTGCTCCTCTGCTGTCTATTTTTTATTCTTGCTTCCATTCTTGTCCCTGCTTTGACTTATTTCATTTATCATGTTTTCTAAGGCTTTGACCGTATTTTATTAATGCTTTGGCTGCCTATCATTCACTATTCACTTCTTGCAATTTTGACTGAAAGAAGACACACAGACAGAGAAAAGAAAGCCATACAAGTACTAGAAAAAGCAAAGCTTCCCTAGGCTTTTGTCATTTTACTTGAAAATTTTGGTTTACCTTAGATAAAGTGACATTTGCTACATTTAAAATAACATTTCGTCGTTTGCTCAAGGAAAACGAATAACTCATGAGTTGATAAGCATTACAGGTGAGTTATTCGTTTTCCTTGAGGAGACCGAAATGAGTTATTCTTTTTCCTTGATTGAATGCGAATGAGTTATTCGTTTTCCCTGAGCAAACGACGATTTTGCTTATAAAATTGCAGTGAAAGTCAAAAGAACTGAAGAAACTGAAGCTGACAAGGGTGGCGTAAGTCAATAAGTTAATTGGATTTGGTTGTGCCGTATCCATTACGTGAATAGTCAAAACTCTACTGTTTTAAATATACAATTTATAGGCACTGGCCCCAGAGCCAACAGCCAACAATGCCCCAGAGCCAACAAAGAAATCCAACAAACCCCAGACCCAACAAAGTTTTGACCCAACAATGCCCCAGAGCCAACAAACCCAACAAACTTTTTTGATCCAACAAAGTGATCCAACAAACGTTTTTGATCCAACAAAGTTATCCAACAAAGTTTTTCCATCCAACAATTTTATCCAAGAAAGTGATCCAACAAAGTTTTTTCGATCCAACAAAGTTATCCAACAAACTTTTTCGATCCCAAAGAGGCATACAACAAACTTTTTTGCATCCAACACAGCGATACAACAACAAAGTTTTTCGATCCAACAAAGTCATCTAGCGATGTTTTTATATGAAATTAAGCTGTTCGATGACTTTGTTGTTTCGAAATGTGTTTGTTGGATAACTTTGTTGGGTCGAAAAAACTTTGTTGGATCGCTTTGTTAGATGCAAAAAAGTTTGTTGTATGGCTTTTTGGGATCGAAAAAGTTTGTTGGGTCGAAAAAAAACTTTGTTTGATAGCTTTGTTGGGTGCAAAAAAGTTTGTTGGATGACTTTGTTGGATGTAAAAACTTTGTTGGGTTTGTTGGCTCGGGGGCGTTGTTGGGTCAAAACTTTGTTGGGTCTGGGGTTTGTTGGATTTCTTTGTTGGCTCTAGGGCATTGTTGGCTGTTGGCTCTGGGGCCATTACGCAATTTATAAAGATTCCTACACGATTCAACACGTGCAACAAAACTCGAGAAAAACAAAACTCGCAATCGACTTTTTTTCGTTTTTAGCTTGGAGCACTTTTAAGGAAGAGATATTGCCAATTACTGGTTTTTCTTACCGTTCTCGTAGAAAATCATGTCCAAAAAAGCACGTACGGAGAATCTACAACGTGACGCAATGGTTTCTACCTGATTCATCCAAGCAAATAAAAGAAAATGCAAAACTTACCGTTCAATCCCCTTTGAATATATACTCCCGTGTAAGTTAATATTTCTCCTTATTTTTACCAAACTTCCCTTCTAAAGGAATAATGCTTCCTTATTCAAACCCTCTTTGGTTTCACCTTAACCTAACCCACCGCTAATTCATAGCAAATCCCCGACATGACTTTCTCAACTTTTGATCAAGTCAAACTTTGGATTTGTTTATTTTTTGGATTGTCATTTCTCCCCCGTTTTGCTGGAGTATTGATGCAGAAAAATGTATCTTTTCGCTTTCCAATTTACAAAGAAATTTATATAAAAGAACGGAATTTAATTAGAAAAGTGAGAATTTCTGTTCTGATTTAGTTTTTTGGAGAGGACGTGGTTGCTCACTGTGGATAAAAATATAAAAATGATAAAACTTAGAATTGAATTAACTTGAGTAAATGAATGAGGGTTGTTTATTTAACCCGTCTTTGTTTTTAACAGAGACGGATCACTTTCAATTTCTCACTTTTCATTCTCCAGACACCCTATTTTATCCAGGCACACTCCCTAAGAAAAGTGAAACAGGGAGCCCGTCAAACGCATGACCCTCATTTACTAAAAGATTAGAGTCAGCTCATCCTTCGCAAATGTGAATCCTGTGAATAATCTTTGCTTATCTCAAAACAAAACATTTTCAATTAGGGAAAAAGGGGATTATAAACATTTATGAACTTTCAAGATAAGTGGAGATGTAGATTAAGCGAAAACAAAACTTTCACAATTCAAACAGCCAGCATTTATTTTCAACCTATTTAGTGAATACATTCGGATATTTTACAAAGTTCTTTTATAAACTTAGAAATAATGAATAGAAAAATAAATTTTTAGAACTTTTATTAACTTGAATTTTTAAGGAAACGTGTATCTGTTTTGAATTTTTTTACACTTTTTACATGATTTTTTCCACGCCGTCTTTCTCTATCTTAGTAAGTCATGATCAGTTTGCTAAAAAAGTGAACATTGTGGCATGAAGCGAAGTTTTTTACTAGATTTATTGTTGTGATGATGTTAGGGTGACTGTATTTAAATTGCAGGGATGATGGTGGTTCCTGGAATTTCCATAGGTTTATTATTTTTTGGTTGTTATGAGCAATTCGGTCTTCTACGGGAAATGGGTGATATTATGGACTAACCTCTGTCTTGACTCCTTCCTATGCACTTCGACTCCTTCTTATGCAATTAATTGCGTAATCTGCTTGAAGACGATGATGCACTTATCTTAATAGTAAATACGCACACAAATATTCGTATTTTTAATTGATTATAAATTTATTGAGCTCTCTGGTCGAATTCTTACGTTTTGACAAATTTTGTATGGTTTCAACTGTCTTAACTGGCTTCTACAATTTAACTTGAATTAAATTCAAAGACTACTTATAAAATCAGAAGGGGTTTTATTAAGAAATCTGAACACCTTGTGGCTTGTGTGAAAGCACTCTTGGAAGTGTACTGTGTAAAAGAATTACAGTAAAATTAGTAGGAAAAGGCGTGTAGCCAAAAAAAACTATCTAACTAGTACAGAAAATGCGGCTTAAATGCCTAAATTTAAACTTTCCCTCCTCGTCCTCCTTCCAACCCTTCCCCAACTTTAACTTCACCTTTGTTCTCCGGGCTGGCTTCGGCTATTTCCATGCTTGCCACAACATTTATTACCTAATCATCAAGTTTATCTAATTAATCAACTGCTGTGCAGTGCATTCATTAGCAAAAGAATTTGTAGCTTTATTTTCTTTCAAAACTGAAATATTAGGCGCCAAATTACTTTCTTTTACCTTATCGGCAGTCTAAATTACAACAGATTCCAATGCCATTCTGGAATTTGCTTTCAACTATGCACCACAATTCAACAACTTTTCTAGTAAAAGCCAACTTTCTTCGCACTTTTTTCTCCAAGGACGCAGTCCGGCTTTATTGTAAATCCATTTCAATCTTTAAAATCTGCACATATTTCTTGAGAATTCAATTTCTTGTACAGTTTGAAGAAAAAAGGAGATTCATGAAGTCTGGGTAAATTGATGTTTACTTTATTGCTATCACCAACACCATCATTATCTTTCTAAAAATGAACCTGTTTTACACTAAAAATGGTAATTTTCAAAGTGAAAAGCAAAGAGTCTCCATACCTCATGATCCAACCCTTTTCTTCTGCCTAATCATCTCTCTTCTTTCTCGTATTTTCTTTTTTGCTTGTTGTTTTGGCTTCCTATGACACTAATTTTGTTCCAAAGGAAATAGTTTGCAGATTTATATTTCTAATCCTTTGGCAGCAGAGCACCTTGAAGCTAAGAAAGGGAATCAGGGAGTAACGGAACTGACACTTGCGTGGTTAAAAGAGAAAGTAGGTCACCAGCCCATTGGAACATTCCAATCTGCAGAGAATAGCACGAGCTGAGAAAGAAATTGGCAGAGCTTCAAGGCTTGCGTGGTCCGGACCTAAATTAAACAAAGGCTTTTTATTGGTTGGATGAGCTGTGGTTTGAAAAAAAGAGAAAGTTTGCAAAAAAAATTGAAAAGTGGACTGAAATATGCTTCTAATCCAATTATCTGGGAAGCTTATTTAAAGAAACTTGAAACCAGACATGGTAATATTCAAATTAAATTACTTTCGTTGACTAATGTAAATTAGATCTGCCTGATAATTTGCAGTAGGTAGCTTAATACTCAACTACAACATTATCTGATACTATCATATTACTTAAATACACAAGTAATGATGTTTTTTGGATAAAACTTTGTGTTTTTAGTATCTTGAATTATTTATTACAGGAGTGGATAGGGACCACTTTCCTAAATTATCACATGAAAGTGCAGCACATCAAAGTTTCAGGAGAAAAATGACTTTATTACAGATTACCTGAACACCTTCGTAAAAGCAATTCCTTTAAATAAATCTTAAAGTATGTTTTGAAACAAAAAAGTTTAACTTTCATGCTTAAAACGTTTTAGATTATAAATTAATTTAATCATCAAACAGATGTTGTCCTTGTCTCTTAAAAAGTCTCTGTAAAATTGTTTTGCAAAATACAAATTAATGACGATATTCACTGTTGATACTGTAAATGAATTATATGTACTCTTGAAGGTATTAATTAACATTCGAAATGAACAAGTTTAAGCCAACCTTAACAATGAGGTGATGCTTCACTTGGGTTATCCCTCTGAACCTAACTTATTGCAAAAATATATTTACTAACAATTTAATAAAATCGTCGAATCCGGAAAATACAGGCAAAAAATAGAAATTAAAAATTTTTTCTCTTAAAGAGTTGTTTTATGTGGCAGCAACAAAGTTTTTATATTTTTCTTTACATTTTCCTTTTTAACAGTTTACTTTACGATCAGGAATATCTTTACGGCAAAAAATAATCCAAGTCAATCGGTTTGTTTCTAGTTGGAAAATATTTACTTGTGTGATAAAACCACAGAAAAACACGACACTTTCTGTTTTGATAGTGAGCACCGTGTTGTTTACAAAAGACATGTCGACCTACAACTTTTTTATAGCCCACTTCATCCTTCCGACGCGTCACCCTTTCAACAAAACTAATCTTGTTTGCTTTTTTTGTATTTTCTCCATTTTCTCATCTTTTGTAATCGAAGTTCCTTGTTTGTGCAGTTTTACACGACAAAAAACAACTGAATAAAACTCGTTTCTTCTTTTTCTTGTAAAGTCATGTCAATTTGTAAAATACCTAAAAAATACACTTTTACGCAATAGCAGAAGAGATGAAACAGTGATTTGGAAATCGCATGATTTTTTACAAGATCACGCAAACTATTCAAGAACATTGTATTTCACTTCAAAATATTTATATCTGGAAATAAAAGCAACAAAGCATGAACTAATACAGTTTTATTACAAAATGGCTTGATAACTGCAATTAATCCCAAGGAGCATTATGTTTTTCCCAAAAAACGTCAAAATCTTGCACGATTTGTCAATGTACCGTACTGCCAGGATTTTGGTTTACAATATCTTTATTTATTTGAGTTTATATGCAATTATGATTCAAAAACACACGAAAAATCAAACCAGTAAGAAAAACTCCGTAAGAAATAGATTTACTCAAAAAGATGAAAAATGAAGAAAAGAAAGTGCAAGTTCATACACTTACTTGTTATATTCCGAAGGGTAAATATTTACCGTTTTATCAAAGCTATTTTTGAGTGTTGCGTGAACGAACGGTCATTTTTCTTTGTTAAAAAGGTTCACTGTAAAAAAGGACAGTGCTATTTGAATCTTTCTTAAGTAAGAAATAAAATATCAACATCCAATCAATTTTGGGACGATGAAGTGTGACAATGGATGGACAAGTTCCAATTTTCTTCACCGCTTTTTTACAGCCACTCTAACAAAATTCCATTTTTGAGGTCTTAAACAAACAAGCTTATTGCATTGCGGAAGAAAGCTGTGTTCAGCTCGTTTTGTTTAGCAATTTTGATTTGATGACCTTTTCAAAGTTCATTCTCACGAAATCCTTTTTCCTGAACAATGTATTTAAGTTTTGGAGAGGAAATGTAAAACAACAAAGGAAACTTTATAAAATTACGCAAGATTTCTTTCAAAAGGTCACGAACGGATGAAGTCTTCTTGGCAGACATTTAAGGAGTTACAAAAGATAAGCAAAAAATGTAGGTTTGGATGTTTCCTATGCAAATTAAATTCGTCTGGGGTTGGCTCTTGTTCCAATTTCCTTCTTACAAGAACAGTTTTGTAGTTTTTGGTTCCCAAAGCTTTGGAATACGAGGGCGAGGGAGATGAGGAAAACAGTTCTTTTCTCGCTTTCCACTTTCAAGTCATCTGCATTAAAGTCACATTTGGAACCACGAGTTGACGAAGAGAGTTCGCAACGACAAACTGCTTAATTCAAAGACCGTTTTTAATTCTGTTACAAAAGATAAGAATGAAGTGGGAAAGAAAAAGAGTTTAAATCCGCGTAGTAAATGTCATTCTGATTTTATCAGATTTTTACTTAACACAATTATCTCCAACGTAGCTTTGCCAAGAGTAAGCTTGTCTTAAAAACTTGCTTGACATTCCACTCACGAGCAAATTAGTGGCCAATTATGCTAATTCCCCAAAGAGATGAAAGAAAAAGAGAGATAGACAATGCATGACACTTGCAATGTCATGCAGTGTATTACTTTCTCATTGGGCACTAGAATACCTTTTTTAAAACTGGTACAATTTCTATACGCCAGTTTAATCCTTGATTTAATTAAGAATGATGGTCATGTTTTCAGCCCCTAGGAAAGCGTAAGATTGGCCTGTCCCTAGCTTTATTTTTAAAAATTTCTTATCCATTGTTATAGCAACTAAGACCAAAAATTCCTTTCCCCGGAATTGGATTTCGTGAATAGGACCTTATTTGAGTGATAATCCCACCCAGTTTATAAGCGGTGTTTTTCCTGTTTGTGAAAGCGGGCCTTGCTAGTATGTTCCATAAAAGTTTGCTCTGATTTTATAATGATGTTTGAATAAAAGCAATTACAACCAAATACAAGTGCAGAAAATATTTTCCAGAAGATATGTTAGAAATCAACAAATTTTCTATCCAATCGTGTTTTTATTTTGAAAAAAATTGTTGGCCACTATTTCGAAATGCTTCCCAAAAACTGTTAATTTTTATTTATCCAGCCATTGAAAAACATTGAGAAATGGTATTTGAAAAAAACAAAATACAATAGGAAAAATTTCCTCCAATCGTATATGGATACATGCAGATTATATATATAGATTAAAATATTTGTTTACAAAGTTTTTTGTTAAAAGTGAAAACATTTTAAGATTGGAATAAATACGGATGTGTTGAATTTCAAGTTAGGAAAGAACGAGAAGAATGCTTCCAGGAGGAAATATGAGAAAAATCAGTGAAATGCTGTTAATTGCGAAGATTGCTGCTGTATTTTCAGATCCTTTTAAACCTCCTTCCTCAGTTGAGCATTTATCCAATTGTGTACGGTTATTCTTTGTAGGTCCAGTCACATTTTTCTTTTCTAGGTCAAGATCTTCATAGTCTTTTGGATTGTACTTCCCCTTTCCCACGTCATCCAAATGAGTCTCTTCGTATTTATTACATTTTGACTGGGGTCCACAAAACTGATACTGAATCCAAATGTACTCCTCATCTACCTTGTCCTCCACCAGTTTTAATTGAGATTCTGCATTAACTCCAAGCCGGACCTTGTGTCTGCACTCCAGATATTCATTGTATTGCTCAGAGGAGTCAATTCTCTTCACTCCAGGCCACACAACCACCCCATTCCTAGTTTTCAAAGCTCGCGCATACGCGTCTTCACATTGCTTCGTCACCATGTCCGTTTCCTTTCTTCCTTTGGAGGATGATACAAGTGTTCTTTCTGTTAGGGTTAAGTTTTTGGGATTTCGAAGACATTTTTGATCTCCGGGATACCAGCAACCTCTCCAAACTCTGGATATGATGTCTCCAGTACGTTTTATGCCGTCCGGCGGATTCATTAATTTTGAAGCATTCTTCATCTCTAGGAATGCGGCACAGCCGTAGGCATTTTTGCAGGTGACTTTCTTGAGCGGTGAAGCATCCTTTGAGCTGCACGGGGGCAAGTTATATTTTGGTGGGATTAAATCGAAACCATGGCTGAGTTTTACATCTTAAAATAAAACAAGAACCAGTCTTAGGAATTATTAAAAATTAAAAACCTCATCCATGAAATTTAAAAACTGATTTTGTTAGCCAACCATGTTTAGAAGTATTCTTGGCATGTATTTCTTTTCCTTTTATTTCAAACTCACAAGAGTAGCATTCCACGGCTTTAAGAATAAACAAACAATATTAATTACTGCTTGAAGATGGTTGTTTGGGAAGAAATATCAAAATCAAGATAAACTCACAATCGATTTGTTTTGGAGCCTTGTCCGATTCAAACCCATCAGGCCAAGTCCATTTACTAAATTCTTGTCCGTTACTCAAATTGCCATATTTGTCCTCGAAAAAAACACGAAGACGATAAGATCCGTATATCCCACTTGGTGCATGCTTAACATGTGGTATGGACGATATTGCGGATGGCTTCAGATAAAATCTGCTGGTATTCCAACTCTCGATGAACTCGTTGTACACCACATCGAATACTTTAGAATTATAATCAAGGATAAAGAAAAACTTTACAAATTAATAATTTAGGAGTTGGATAAGTTTGTCTTACCCGTCATATAACCTTCCGAAGTCAAAGCCTGTATCCAGCCTTGTCTTTTTTGAAAATCTCTAAAGTCGTAAGAATAGACACAAGATCGGTGGAATATTGCTCCAAAAACGTAGTCGTAGTAAACGGCGTAAATAACACAGCCAAGGGCCTCCTCCGCGCATTCCTTTATAAGGGCTGGGGTGGTGGCAACGTCCTTATCACAGCCAAAGTCCTCACTGGTGCACTCGTAACAATGGAGACCGGAAACTGAACGAATCAGGAACGAGAGAGCGATGAAAATGACGAGACCTTCAATGGGGTAACGGTGTTTTCCACCCATCCTCCAAAAAACCATCCGGTTCATTTCAACCAATACTACACAAGTATTTGGAATAATTAAAACCGAAATTAACTTAAAGTTTAAAGTAGGAAATGTGATATCCGGATAAGAAGGTGAAAATTGTTAGCAAGTATTAGTTATAAAGTTTGCATTTCGTTGGTAACAGCTGACAACAACGTGAAGTACAGTACAGTCCAACTGAGCAAAACCAAAATCAGCTTTTTATAGCAGATGGACACGCACGCTTCCCCTTAAAATGCTTAAAAACTTAAAGCCTTGTTAATGAAACGCATTTTTTATTGCATGCCAATGATTTTTAAATGGATATCTCTGATTATCATGAATCATAATTTCTCGCCATTCTTGTCCCATCCGGATGCATCCTGCTACTAAACTGTGTAAAGTTAGAGCTGAAAAGCATGGGCTTAAATGACGAACTTCTAAACCTTACGACCGTACACCTCCATACTCATACGTGCTCTACCCCTTGGGGTATAAAGTATAATGACCAAGTTTGGACCCCCTCAGACGCGGGGACGGGGGTCAAATTTAGGGGGGACTAAAAACTTGATTTAACATGGACGTAAAAAACAGCTACCCTTTAAAATTGATCCTTCATATTGGCCATTACTCTTTGACCCGAAATCTATTTTTGTACAATTTTTCACAAATTGTGAGAATGTTTTGGGACACATTGAACAATCGTTGGATTTCATCATCTTTTGTCCTTGTTTTGTTCATCTTTTTTAACCAAACCACTTATCTTGTCTGCTCCCTGTCAGTTTTTTCTACTCTGCACTTTCCTCATTTCATTTATAATTTTTACTATCTTTCTAAAAGATGTTTGTGCTTTAGGTTTTTTGCTTGCAAAATGTATTGAGAAAACATGTTTTTTTTCGAAATAGCAAGCATCAAAAGAAAAAACAAAATCAACTGGCTTCGCTCTCAGGAACTTGTTTTTCTCCAATTTTTCCTCATTTTTCATTCATTTCTTATCAAAGGAAATGAGTTTCGTTCAAAAACAGAACAGGAAAAAGAATTTACAAGAAAAAAGGTAGCTTTTACTGTTTGCCCTGTGATCTCTCTCCAGGCAAAAAAGGTAAAAAATCGAGATATATAAAGTAATATTTTGCGAAATCAGTTTTTCATTTCCTATTAATATTCCTGGTATTGGTACAGGTATATAAAAATAAAATATATTTTAAAATATTGAAATTCTCTGTATTTTTGTCCGAGTTTTCTTAGCTTTTCAGTGGAGTCAGCATTTTTTCTTTTTGTAAAGAAACGGATTTCTTGTTTGAAGAGGAGAAAGTGAAGCTTTGGGAAAAACCTTTCCACCTGAGTTGATAATTTTGATGAGTGCGTTTCTTCAGCCTCAAAATATATTCATTTAAGACTCTCAAAACATTCAGAAATGTTTTTTTTTTCATTCACAAAATTGCAGAAAAATTGAAGTGGTTTCATACAGAAATATTTTAACTGGCCGTTTGATGATTTCCTGGGCAGTATTGATCGGATTTTGAAACAGGTTAAAAACCTTTTTCAGCCACTTCCCTACAATATTAATTTGCAAAATGAATTAAAAGAGGAAAAGGTAGTTAATTCATTTAAAAGTTGAAAAGTGAATGAGCCGTAGCAAATTTTGGTTAATTATTCATAGAACGGTCCACAGAGTTGGTCACGAGGGACAAGAGTCCATTAAACAAGGTATTCTCTGTACTGCACTGGCTTTAAAATAATTTTTTGACCTTAGAGTGGACCGGAAAAGGTCTTTTGTTCAGGTAAAATAGCACAGAAAAGTTTTTTGAGTTGAAATATTTCGTAAAATTGAGTCATTTTCTGAATACCGACTTCTGAATGTTTGGAACAGAGAGAAAATGAGATTTTTATTACTGCTTTCTCTCTGTCAATGTCGTTAAGAGGGTGGATGGTGGCATGGAAATAAAATAAAGTAGAGACAGAGTGAATGCGAAGGGAAAAGGAAACGCGAAAGTTTCACGGTGAAGCTGAAGGTACATCAGTGCACCATTTGACAGAGTTTGGATAGGTTTGGAGATTCTAGTCATAAAAACGACACAGTAATTCAAAATCGATTGTCTCTTTTAGTCTCGTTTTTCATATTCCCACAATAAAACAAAATTTTGTAAATTTAGGCGCTTACCTGAAAAAATAATACAATTATAATTTTATTAAGTAAAGGTTCCTTTTCCCTGCATGCTAATAAATATCAAACATGGAGATTAAAAAACTTTGCCTTTAGTGGTGTATTGAAGGCAAAAGAAAAAACCTAAAAAAAACTCCAATTTTAAAAAGCATTAAAACGATGAATGAATGAGAAAGTCTTAATTTCCAATTTTCCTTTAAAAGGAAAAACCACAAGGAATATTGCGGAACGTTGCTATTTTTACCATGAAAAGGCAAAGCAATTACACAATCATGTCACTCTCAGTTTCCCCCTGCTTGATTTAGAATGATGTCATGTATATGCAAATTAAATTAGCTTTCCCTCCTTTTCTTTCCTTTGACTGGAGGCAATGCACTTTAAGCAAGTGATGAATCTGCTCGTCCTCAGCATTAAATTATAAACGGAGGAAAAGGCTGCAATAAAATGAAGAAATGGGAAGAAGGTGAATGCGGTTTGATTCAAGGAAAACCTCAATTTGGTTTTGCTTTGGTGACTTTGTGGATAAATTTAATCGAAAAAGACAAATGGATGTAGACCGCATGGAAGGTGAGATATTTTCCTTCGAAGAATAATTCTCCTTGATTTAAAGGTCAACAAGTTCACCTTTTTTTATCTCCGGCCCAAAATATTGATCTTATTTAAAAGTGAATTGTGAAGAACATGTTTCAGTGAGAGTTGAAGAAAAAGTTGGAATTTGTCCCATTATAAGAAATGAAGTTGGCGGTGTTGATGGGTCAACATGATCAAGTCTGCTTTCAAAATGGAGTGGATGACATTTGAGACAGTGCAATAATCATTATTTTTCCTTGTTTGCTCTCTTTCCTGAAAAATGAAGATGGGATGGGAAGACAATTCCCATTTTTATTTATTATCTCCCTCCCATCAACATCCTCGAGAATTGGAATTGTTATCATTCTTTCTTTTTTTCAGATGTTCAAAAAGAAAACGTGTTGCTGGAAGAAGGTGATAATTTAAAAAAGGAAGGAATCCATTGAAGAGAACAAATGTTTTCTTCTTTAACCATCTTGTCAACTCGTTTTCTTGATCAAGCAAACGATTTTCTCAGGTTGCTTTAGTCCCTCACAGTACATTTCCGGGTTTTCCTGGACAAGGTAATAATATGCTTTTTACTTAGGAATGATCCTAAAGTATTTAATGTGTAAAAATCAACAAAATTTTAAAATATAAATATTTTTTATTTTATTTAACTTCTCTATAATATTTATTTTTAATCCTAGCCCAATTTTAAATGAAATATGAAGCCGGAAACAAGTTTTAAATTAGCTTCGGTAATTAAGCAAAGCCTTGTAAATCTTTTTTATGGAAACGCTGAGAAACCCCAATTCTACTTTAGATTTACTGTATTCCTCGGAAATCCATTTCCCTGGAAAATAATGAGCTCCAAAATATCTCCACGGTTTATATCTTCATGATAATAACGCCTATCGTTGATATTAAATATCAAGATAATGCAAATGTAGATCATTTTCACAGAATATAAACAAAACCTTTCGTGAAAACAACGGCTTTCTAAGAACTCAAGAGAAAGCAAAAAGATTGCATAACAATGTTAAAAATAAAGAGAAAACCTTTCACAAAATTCCGTTACAGGGAAAGTTTTACGAGCCGTTTCCAGTACATAAAAATGTAACAAAAATATACGATTTCTGCTCCAAATAGCATTTTTCCATCTCCTTCCCTGTATCAGTTTCAACATTGAATCCTTGCAAGGTTTGCTTATGCAAGTCTATTATTACCAAATCATTATTGTTATTAGCAAATTTTGCTTCTTAATTTACATTCTGGAAGAGATATTCATTTTCCATTGTAGGGTTTAAAAGCTAACATGAAATTACTAAAACAGAGTCATCCATCCCTAGATTTTTTATCAAGTCAAAAGTACAAAAAAACAATGTAGATCAAGATCGTAAAAGAGCAAGAAACAAAGAAAGCAATAAAATGAAACAATGAAAGAACTTAGGAATGGCTTTAAAACCTGAGCCTCTTTCATAAAAGTTTAAAAATAATTTATTAGACCCTTTAAAATGCAAACGGGTGATTTATTCTTAAAACTTAAACTGGGCAGAACTTGGTAAATTATGATGATTTCTTTGAAAAACTTTTCAGAAATCTTGCTGCCTGCTCTGCACAAACACGCATTCATGTGAAGCCAACTTACCTTCTTTAAGATTCCTCTATGCCCACTTCATTAGCAAAGAATTTTAGACATTTGCCTCTTCAAAAGTTGTAAAACTGCATTGTTTGGCTAAAATATCAGTTTTCTCCACTCAAGTGTGAAATGCATTATTTCCCTCCATAAATCGCAAAGGTCAAATTAAAGTTTGCTGTATTTTTATTAATGTATCTGTAGAATGCACTTCCTTACCCGAATTGTTTACATTTTTGTGTCTCGCAGCACATTTTGCAGGATTCATTGTAATGGGTTATTGGACTGTGAAAGTATTCAATTTAACAACTGAAAAGAAAGTATAATAGCCGACATTGACAATAAAAGTTATAGCCCAATTTTATCTATTCATTTCAAATTTCTGACTTGCCGTCGCGTGCTGTGCAAATAAAATTCCAAATGAATTTCCAACTGTGCGCAAATTAATAAGGTGGGAATCTCCTGGGGTGATCTTATCAATGCGACATCACCTGATTAAAAGTTATTTAGAGACGTCGCGGAAAATATTCAGGAAAGGGTTCATTCAACCCTCCGTATCTTCATTTAAATGATTTTTGGAAAGGGTTTTGTTCATAGTAATGATATGGGGCTGATTGACGAATGAGATTTTAGGGAAGGGATTTTTGCTTCTTTTCCAAGCCCAAATTTTTGCGTTGAATGATTTTTTGAGTCCGCAATGTAGAGTTTTATCTGAGTGAGTTATCATTTTTATCTGAATTTTCAATATATTCTTTCCACTTGTAATACCACTTTCCTTTCCGATTCAATTATTTAAGCTTTCTCCGTGACTTGATTTCAATAAAGGAAAATTTCTGTTCAGAAAGCATTTTAAAGACAACTCAATGAAATGAGTGAAGAAACCTGAGAAGTTTTCATTAAATGGAATGATTCATTCATGTGGACACTGGTTTGCATTCTGTTGCATTTTTTTCATGGTTGAAATAATACAGCTTGCGCTTGTTCGTAGTTGCATGATGTATGAGTACTACAAACACGCAGAATAAATAGATAATTTGCTTGTTTTTTAATATAGTTTAACTTTTATTATTTTTATTCTTTCAATTTCCACGATTTCAATCGTCTTCATTTTAGTAAGTCTTTTTTGTTTAATAAAAAACTTAATCTGATATACCCTTCATCCATTCTTATAGTATTTGTTCTTTAACTAAATTAGCAGGCTTAAAACACAGATTACTTTGGAATATTGCTTTCCTTTTGAAAAGTTATTAACGGTTTTGCTAATTAAACTTCTATAGTGATTATAATTAACTTGTACATTTGTTATTTCAAAAGTATACATAAGTTTTTACTAATTTTTTATCTAATTAGAAACAAAATTATGTTCACTACAATCCGCAGGGCTACTCCAGTCATTTTATTTCTAAATTTATTTTAACTTTTACGATCCACATAAACTAAATATTGTTAAAAATTTGATTAAAATAATTAAGCAGCTTCCTAGAATAGTTTTTGTAGGATATGAAGATCTGGTTGCGGATGAGTTATCATCTTCCGGTCTTTTAAGAACTGAATGCGAAATTGAATATTGATAATTATGGATCAAATTTCCAATTAAAAAGTAAAATTGGAGTGGATGCTTACCTTGTTCGTTTTGTTGGATGAAGGAAGTTTTTTACCGCTTTTGTCAGAACTTCCAGAAATTATGGAAGGCATTGTGGTTGCTTTGGCAGCCACCGTTGAAGGGATCAATGCTGACAAATTTTAAAATGAAACAGAAATAAGAAAAAAACACTCAGCTTACGAGGAACTACTCTATTTCAGTTTTGTGATGTCATGAGAAAACCAAATAAAATTAAATACTTAAAGTGCTTACGATATAGTTTAATCTGTCCGTCAGTGTCCCCGAGTGAGTTTTTGGATAAGCAGACGTAGGTTCCGTAGTCGGAAGCGCTCACCCCGCGAATCGTCAGTCGCATCGTCACTTTGTACGTGTTGT
>JAANSO010001524.1:0-16587 GCA_036507315.1 Lepidocyrtus fimetarius | reverse complement strand
CGTGAAGACAGACAGACGGACAGACAGACAGACAGACAGACGGACAGACAGACAGACTAACAGGTCGATTTCATAACTAGCTTTTCAAGCTAGTAATAACAAAAACATGAAGTACTACAATGAAATCACATGAAATAAAGTTAAGTTGTGGTAAAAAAATCTCCAGATCATGAAATTAGTAATATTTAAGTCTAAAAAGCTTTCTAGCAAAAAGAAACGATAAGAAAAAAAGATATTTCCTTAAGAAAAATAATTTAATTGATTTAACAAATAAATTTACTTTCTGCTTTTTATTTTTCAGCAAACGCTTTTCAAAGTTGGCTTTTAAAATAGTAAAATACCAATTTTCTTAACAATATTATCATTACCATCAGCATTATTTTCAACAGCTGCAGCAATAACAGGAATACTGCAAAAATCGTACTAATCCAACAGAACAAGACAGAAACCTGTGAGTAAATATCAGCAGGAGACGTTCTTTGAAAGAATTTTTCTAAATGATTTTTTCCTTTCACAGTGGAAAGTCGTCATATTGTAATTTTACAACAGCACATTGAAAATGCTAATTATATGCTTTGAAACTCTTCATTTAAAAACAAAGTTATTAGCAATAACAAAGAAAGTCTTACGTTTTTGGTTACGCTGCTTGTTACAAAGACTGGGAGCCGGAAACATTTGTGTGAAATATAATTTCAGAATTATTCTTATCCTTTAATTTATATACTTTTTCTTTCATCAATTTATATTTTCATCAAGCCGTGAAGAAAATACCTGGATTGTGTCTGTCAAACGTAATAACAGAAACTTTATTGCAGCTGTCTTGCAATTTATTATACCTGGAAGAGAAAATGAAAGAGTTTTCTTCAATTCTTGGCGTCATCGTCGTTTTCATCACCATTTTACACTTTTTCGCAAAAGGAATAGGAAAGATTGGAATGGCAAAGGCAAGGCAAGTGGGTAATGTCGCGCTACAAAAGTTCTTCAAATTTATTACAAGTTAGATATAAATTCTGTGAAATTACGTGATGCTTTCGTGAGTTAAAAAAGAGAACTCATTTGTAGTGGTGGTAGCGGTTGCACAGCAGGGGCAAGTATCATTCTCGTCTTTGTAATATGTAATTTCAAAAATGAAATGTAGGTTGTCTATGGTAGATGAGTTTATGCTATTGTAAAATTACTGAATCAGAGATATTCTTTCCTTGGAATAGTAACTTTTCATTTTAATAGTAATAATACGTATGACGACTGTCGAAAAGATTAAAAAAGTAATAGCATAACGACTAACTACTATTGCAAACACTAGGTGGAATAATATAAAGCATTGTTTTTAAATTTGCCTGACTGTTTTAAATGAAAAAGTTTTTCTTTTTGCGTAAAAACGGATATTTTGGCATCTCCGAAAATCTTGATGATTGTCGACAACTTCAGTAAAACAGTAAGTATTGTAGTTTCAATCCGTTCGTTGTATTCATCCACTTCTTATCCCTCTAATAATTTTGCGTCCAATATTTCCCTTAAAACCGCCAAGTTAGAAAATAAGAATATTCCATCGACGTATATATTTTTTGTAAAATTCATTAAAATAATAGAATAAAAGTCATCATCGAATCGAATTACGAATGTTTGATATTTTCGTAGAATAAATGAATAACAAAAATGAGAAATGTAATTCAGCCAAGTTTAAACTTGGCTTATGGTAAAAGCCTTATTTTTTAGTTTATCCTTATCCTCCCTTGTATTTACCTACCCATTAACTTTATTACTTCCTTCAATTTTTTCCATTTTTTATCCTTGTCCTCTCCTCTTTTCTCTTCATCATCCCCTTTAGATTATTATCAATGTATGTTATACAGTGAATAAATTGGAGTTTTTGATAGCACAATAAAATAATATCCCATTTTCTCCATTTCTTCCTTCTATCATAATGCTTTTCAGAATAAAAGTGACCGTTTTCTTTGTTGACGTAAGAGAATGGATCCAGCTCACTAATTTCATCCGGAACATTATATTATCGATAAATATTATTATGTAATACAATATATTCCATTTTTTGCAACAAAATAACCTGAATGTCTGTCAACTGTCGAATTAAATGATATCAGGACTTCCGCTTGGGTCTCCCATTACAAATCATGTCTCAATTCTCTGTCCGTTCGTCCGCCAACAAAAGAGAAAGCCGAGGAGCCAGCACAATCGAACTAATGGCAAAAACGGTAAACATTATTGCTCAGGTCTCTTCAGCCATCTTCTCATCTCCTTCGAATATTATATTCCTGTTTGAAAATTGAAATGGAAGATGGGATTTTGATGATGGTGCTGTATTAATGCCAAAAAACTATAATCTACGATACTTTTCCATAAGTCGTATCATTTACTCAAATCTTATACAAACATCATCATACTACTCATCATATTTGGTACACAATCCATTTTAATATAATTTCCAAACCGTTAAGGGTAGGTTCAGTGCTTTCTAGCGATTTGATGAGTTGGATGGAGTCTGTGGCAGATTCGTGATGAATGGTATTTGAAATTGTCGATAAAAAATGAACGTTAAAAAGTTTTGTTGGGGAATAAATTGGAGAAGAAAAAAGAGAGGTAAATGGAAGAAGTGGGATTAGCAAAGCATAAAAATTGTAGACCACATCACTCTCCTTCTTTTTAACAATTCATCTCTCCAAAAACCATCATCCCATCACCAACAACGGCACATAAAATACAAGAATAAGCAATGAATTTTTCAATCGCATCTTCCAACAAAAATAAAATCCTTTTTTAAATTGGATGGGTGCACAGCGATTGTAATTCCGTTCAGAGGAAAAAATATTGAAAAGCAGAGAATGGAAATCCTACAAAACCCTTCCGTTTTTATCTACCCGTTTAGTACTAAACCAAACAATAAAAAATGCACTGTATTTACATATCATTCCTTCCAGAAAAACTCATTTTTCACAGGTCAATCGAACGAAAAGGAACAGTGGAAGCGTTCGTTTTTTATTTGAAGGTGCTCTTTTATATTTAATAAATTCAAAAATTAAATCATAAGAGGTAGTAAAAACCCGTTTTCTGCTTTAAAAATCCTGACTGTTAACGACTTTGTGGCTGAGTGCGCTTAATATCTTTTTCTTTGCTTGCCGACATGAGCAGAACTATAGCGCCAGCAAATAAACATGTTTAATCAGGAGAAAGCAGGAAGTATATTTTGAGGAAAGATAAAGGGTTTTCAAAAGACTTGTGATCTTGTTGTTCTTATTATTTTAACGACGATAATGAAAATTATTACGATGGAGCCAATACATAAAAACAAAAATAACGTTTTTTATGTAAACCTTGCTAAAGGAGGCGTAAAACAGGGGATTATTGCTTTTTCCGTCTTTTCTCGTCTTGTTTTTGTTATTATATTTGAGTGAAGAACTGCTCATGTTTTTAATTTCTTTGAAAGATTTTTTATTCAATCCATATTTCAGTTTTCTGTCGTTGCTTCGCTAATGCTTCTCTCGTCTTTTGTTTTTCCATTTGGTTACCACTTCCCACACACGAGGCTCACTCCTTTCAAGTGATTCCTTTGGTTTTTGAGGAAAAGGAGTTTTAGTCGAGGATTTATAATCTATCCTATGCCTTATTCCACTCACCTTACCCCCACACGTCTTTTTGTAATAAAGGAGAACAAGGAAATGGCAAAATGGAAGCCGTTACAAAACGAGGCTAAAATGAAAATTTGAAGCGCAAAAAGAGAAATTCCATCTTTTTAATTAGCTGGAAAATGGCTAAAGAGAGGAAAATCGATGTTTTCATGTGTAGAGAAGAATATTAAGGAAGTGGTTACATACTCATAGCGGTTTCCGTATACTTCTGGAAGTTAAAATGTTAAAAGTGCAATGATAGCTTTAATGAGGTAATTGATTACAATTTAGATGATACCTAGTCATTACAAATGTTTGATTTTCCCACACATAGAGAGAAACTGTGATTTGTAATTGTGTTATTTGCACATATGAATAAAAATAATAAGTTATATTCAAAGGGGAAATTCAATCCCATGAGTTAATATGAATTTAGTAGTGAATAAAGTTAAAGATGAGTGAACAAGCACGTAAATCAATATTATTATTTAGATAAAATTGTAATTAATAGAAACAATGGTTTTCCAGCCTTCATCATACAAGCATATTCATATACAACATACATTTGGAAAGAGTTGACAAAAGATAAGAATAATAAGTCATCCCTTTGCGTCATCGTAATCATCATCTTTGTAAATGTTTTTATCGTTATTATCATCATTATTGTCATTGCAAGTGGGAAATGCTGGATTAAGTAGCATTTATTTAGTTAACTGCTTGCAAAACAAGAATAATGGGTAAAAATGAGAAAAGCGGTAGTAAATGAGCAGGCGACAGTTTTGTTATTTCAACCCGTTAGTAATTACGTAGTGTTGAGAGAGATTCAGTTGTGTTGAAGAAGATTAGCTTCGTTTTAGGATATAAAAGGCTAGTTTTTTGGCTGTGAGACTGTTGATGATTCTATTTCATGTTGTATGGTGCCGTTGGTATTGGAAAGACAAGAGAAATGAAAGTCTGGCATAGACGGAAGTAGCACAGCAAATTCCCCATTGTCAGTTTTTACAATAGAGGCAAATCTTTGCTAATCGAGAAGTTAAAATGGGCAACGCCTCTCTAAAACTGCCGAAATGAAATAAGCAAGCAGCAAAAGAGAACAAGTTTTGTTCTCTTTCTACCTCTTTCTCCATTTCCCTTTCTCTCATTTCCTCCAAAATAACTACGTTTTGCATATTGACTCTGTACTTAATTAAATGAAAAATAGAATTGATATTAGAAGGAAGAACCCGTCTCTGCACAAGCAAAACAACATCAACAATTCCCTTGTGCGATTCAAACTGTTTTCCAAACTATTATTTATCACAAACTTGTAACTGAAGGTCGTTTATTCTAACTATGTTGGTCATTAGTTATTACTTTTGATGAAAATCCCTATAAAATTTCATATTATTTTGTTTTGCTGAAAAACGTAGGAAGTTATTAGTCTTTTTCTCTGATCCATCTCGCATTTCCCCAGTCATTACCTCGACAGATAGAAGTTTGCAAATGTATGTACAATTTGATTGATTTATCTCAAGGAATGTAAATTGCATTGATTTAATTTCATTTTTTTCTCTTCTTTCAATGACAAGAAGGACGTGGAGTGCATTCCATTTTCTGGAAAGGTGAGCTCCTTCTACAGGAAAGCAATAGACAGTCAACCAGCTGAGGTCTCTTCCCCTATTTCACCTACAATGTTATTGTGTTGGGTATATATTTGGAGAGGTAAATCCGCTCCTTTCTCTCTTGTAATTTTGTTAGAAGAATTCCCCCGAATCAATGTTTTGCATAAAGTACCTTCCAATAAAGGATCTTTCCTACTTCAAACTTGTCTGGAACAGTTATATAAGGAAAAAAGCAACATTTTGCTTAAAAAAACCTTAAATTGTATTGTCTGTTTGAAAATACTTTTTATATTCTCTCATTTACTTATGTAAATGAAAAAGACTATAAAACTCGGATGATTTCCCACTCAACCTTTCTTCTCAGCTTCTATTTTACTTTCTTTTTTGTGTGTTTTACAATGGAAGAGACGTACTTCCTGTAAGGGCAAGAAAACCTCATTTATGTGTCAGTAGTACACATGCACGTACATTTATAGCCAATTTCATTCCGAATAGGGTTTCAACACTAAAAATTAAAATAAAAAGGGGTGGAGTGCACTGCATTTTACGTAGGTTTAAGTAGTAGGCGGTGGGTAACAAACATTAATTGTTCGGGAACAGCAGGTTGCATCCAGAATTAATAAAAAATATAAAATACGCATTAGTGAGACGACTACAAATTTCATTGTTTTCCAATTTACACAAAGTTTTATCTTTTGTTAGAAAAGGAGCGCGTAACGTCTTTTTGGTAGCCACACTGGACGAAATTAATATTTACTTTTGGATTTCTCCTAAAATGAAACTACCGTTTTGATTCCTTTCGAATGGAAAAGTTTTAAATGGATCTTGTCTTTGTTACTGCTAATAATATTCTGGTTTTCAACACGAATTTTGAGAAGATGTGGTCATGCATAGAAAATGCCTTTTTTAATAGTTCAAAATTATTTTGTGAAAGAAAAGGCTTACTTGATCGATAAAATTGTCCCTTTCTTTTCAAATTAAATCTACTGTAATGTAAAACACGAACTTTGTAAAATAAAAGCAACCACTTTGATCGCATTTTCTTAAGGTTCTCAAAGAAACAAAGTTGCGCAATTTTAAGTGTGCGAATGAACTGAATTATACTAATGTCCCCTTCCTTGCTACATTTTAGATTGCCTTAAAGTCAAGTTGTCCTGCTCTAATTGCCCCACAGAACATTAGAGATGTAGGGAAATATTTAAAGAACCAGTTTAAACGTACCTTGGAATATAAACTAGGCACCGTGCAACAAAAGTGAAATGTCTTGATTTCAAAAAATATATTTTTTACTTTAAAATTTTCATTCATATTTTTTGATTTTTCCAAAAAATCGAAAAATTTTGCATAGAGTTTTGCATGATGCGTTCTTTTATCGGTTGATAAAGCCAAAATTGGATCTTCTACCGCTTTTCACTGTGTTTATACTTAACATTCTTAACTCACCTCAACATTTGATTTTTCAACAGCAACAACCCCCTTCCACCTTTGAAAATGTAACAGTCTATAGGAATTTGCATAGAATTTCCGTTTTAATAAAGCTTATCATGATATTATTATTGCAGTTATGTATTTACTTACTACGTGGTAAGTTTTGCATAAAACATTCTCTTACCATTCCACAATCTGGTATTTTAGATACAAACTAAAACGTTCTTTTTCCTATTAAATATTAGAAAGTAACCTTTCTCTTTTAAGCTTTATATTCTTACCTTTCTCCAGTCATCTTCTATTTCTTACGTTGCGTCATTTTTCCAAGAGAGCAAAAGACAAAGTATTTTAGAAGCAGAAGATTCTTTAGAGAAAAGTTGAAGCAGGAGTTTTAGATTTAAAGGCTTACCTATACAATATAATTTGTAGGGATAACGTGTGTTCTTTTCTCCGATTTGTCAGTAGTGAGGTCCCTCATGCCTGAAAAATTCAAACTATTCTTTCCTCCTATACCATTCTCTATTTGTTGTAGTACATTGTTCCAGCAAAATGTTGCGGTTTTGCGAGGAAACAATTTACAAGCAGGTATACTGCATTGGCTAAATAAATCGTGGAAAGAAGCTCTTGAAGGATAAGAAAAACAAAAGTCTTGAAGTAAAAAACCGGAGACTTATGTCAGGTCAGTGTAAGTATCCGGATATACGTCATGTTCCTATTTTCCCCTCAACAGTATCACACTTGCTAAACGAAAATAGGAAAGGAACGCAGGAAAAAAAGGCTCAGGTAGACTTTAGCTTTCTTCTCTCTATCTGAAGATTCCTTTTTTCATGACTATAGAATAAAGGAAGGAATCAGTAACTAGAATAAAGTGATTGAGAAGAAGGAAGAAACGAATAAGATCGGTTTTCCTTCCTAGAAAGAGAAAGGTCCTGTAGAGTGAAACTTCCATATTGTCACGGATTGAATAGACAAGAACAAGGAGGACAGTTTTTGGTTGATGATGGAAGAGACACAACTTTTATGGATATCATCGATCATTTAAAAATAACTTTAATATTTCTTAAAGTGATAAAAGGTGTGGACGACCACTTTTTTATCTTTTTAAAAGCGAGAGATGACAGCGTTATTAGAAACTTGGTCAACTTCAATTAAGTTACAGCGAAGACGAAGCAAGAACAAGGAAAAACGTAATAAAGAGATGAAAGATACCTTCTGCCAACGTATCAAATGCGAACTGGAAATTGGAAAGAAGTAGCCTTACGGCAGTAGAAGTATTAGTGTTGGCAATTCTAGAACCTGGTTTTCCCTAAAAAAGAAAGGATAAAGAGAGAATATTATTAGGACGTTGATTCAAAGTAATCCTGTTTTTCATCATTCTACTTTTCCCTTTGTCCAATTTCTCTTTCCTATTTACCCTTTTCTTATTAAAGCTTTATCATGGCCATATAACTTTTATTTCTTCTCTTTCTATCAACTTGTCATGCCTTTCACTATATTCAGAAATATACATAAAAGCCTCACAATTAGCTATATTGTTATGGTTATTTTAAGGTTGAACTTTAAGCTTACAAGAAATGGGATAAATAAGTTGAAAAAGAAATATATTTCATATTCCTCATCATTCTTGGCATTTTTCGTTAAATCCATTTCGGTTGCTTACGGGCTCGTCTCAATTTCTTATGAAGTGGATAATATGCTCGTTGATAAAAGAAAAATTGAAAGAATGAAAATAATAAATTGAGAGTTACACGAATCCTTGTTAAGAAACAGTGGAAAAATTATAAATGAGAGAAAATGAAACTTATCATTAGTTCTGGTTTTTGCTTATGAGTTCCAGGGGTAATAAGAAAGGAAATTTGAGAATAAATGAGAAAAGGAAAGGAGCAATGGTGGCGAAGAGGGTGAGAATGATTATGAATAGTGATGATGATGATTGTGTTGATGAAGTGGAGAATATAAATCCCAACGTTGTCAAAGCCTGTCTCCTATTTTTTGAAATTGGTTTCAGTTTGAGGAAAAACTTGTTTTTAAAACTTTTCCCCTTTCATCTTGTTTTTATTTGTGACAATGAGCTTTCTCTTCCAAAGAATTAATAGAATTAGTTATGTTCTTCCTTAACAACAGTTTTTACTTAGCTGATGTTACATTACAAATTTGATTGGATGCCAGTGTCCACGTGTAGTTTTACCTATTACATGCTGAGCTACCTACATTGTTATATAAAATGTTAAAAATCCTACTTAATTGACACTTTTCTCTGTGTTGGTTACCCATAACAGTTGTGAAGGAAGAGAACCCATCTAAAGTCAAAGTAATTTACTACTTCATTGCTTTGGTATAAGGAAAATTACTGGCAACAAGCTCTATTTTTCTCTGAATTCCCATTCCTAGTGACTAAAGTTAAAGCAGGGAAGTAAACACCATTCAATTCGAAACATTAAAAATCAGTTTTCAATTATATATTTGAAATTACATATTTAAGCTAATCATTCAATTGAAACTTTTTCAAGTAGGAAGATTATTATACCTGTCTAAATGTAAAACTTACAACTTTATAAATGTAAACCAACACTTAATTTGTTGAATTTATCATCATCTCAAAATTCAAAACACATTTGCTTATAAAACCTTTCCTTACGACTTCTCCTGTCAAATCATTTGTCATGCACGTTCTTTGTTGATCACGTAATAAACCAAAATGAGGTTCACGCTTTAAAAGCATGAGCGACAACGAGCTACACATACATTTTATTTATTGCAATTTTCAATACTCTTTTCATTTTTCTTCGTTTTCTTAGGTTTTATAAAAAAGAGAGAACCACTGGGAAAGTCAGAGTCAGGAATTGGCTTCGCCACTAACAAACGTTTCGTTAGCCGTCTTATACATGTCAAACATCCGCTGAGGCTTTCTGTCACCAGCAGCAAGGAAAAACGAAACTGCAATGACAACGACAACACGAGAAAGTGATTTCATAAGGGATCTCACTCAACCAGGGTGACGCGTGTCGTCGTTTCCTTTTTTGAGTAGGATATACACCCAACAACGGCGGCAAACCTACTTCTTCATCTGCTAAAACATTGCTTCAATCTTGCAGATTCTTTGTTGAGTTGTATTCCTTTTTAATACACTCCTACACAAGTTTCTTTATGAGAAATTAAAATTGTAGGTTTTAAAGATTTCTCTTGAATGAACGGACAAGCTTGAGAATGAAAATATGCTTTAAATATGAATATTACATCTTGTACATTAATTGTGCATATATATATGTACGAAGCTATATTCTTTTTTTGGATTTGTATTACTGAAATATTCGCAAGATTACTTACCCCAGAGGAAAGGAGTGACATGAGGAGGATTTCTTTTAAGGTTGAATGAAACTGTCACATAAAAAATAAATACAAGTTTTTTATATTTTCTACATCTGCACCAGTGGCATATGAAATGGCGGGAAGAAGTTAAAGAGGAAGAACAGACATCAACAACCGAGAAAGCTCTACCCTCACACAAGAGAAGGTTTATGAAAAATGGGAATAAAAAAGCGCAATATTATTTCCCAGCTTTTCATTAGTTTTATTACGTATTAAAGATGTGAAGTACGTGGCGTTTTGTGTTTATTTGGGTTGAAGTTGAAATGAAATCCCGTTTGTCTATTTTTAAGGAAATATAGTGCCTGCCTACTGTAGTCAGGATAAGAAAAAATAATTTTTACGTACTTGGGAAAGTTCCTTTTCATTGTAAAAATCTAACCAATATTTTTTGTTGTTCCTGTCAAAAAGATCAAAGATTTTCTTCAATGCTCATTCTGCTTGAGGATAAAAAAGTGATAAAAAGGAGTAATTTCCGTTCTTAGGATTAGCGGGCATTTTCGATAATCCCTTTGACCAAAAGCTCAAAAGACAGACTTGGAATAAAAACTGTAAAAATAAAGAAATTGCAAAGATATATATCATCACACTAATATTTTTTATCGTGGTTTAAGTTTTTTAGCCCTTTAAGCTCACGCGTGTGACGACGGATGAGGATGGCAATAATGATGAAAGTGGACACTCGCAGCAGGGAAGTTATTGATGTTCCGTAGGTTTTTTTCTCCCTTTCCTGCTCTCCACAGCAGTCCATCCAGCATTTATTAATATTTTTTGAAGATTGGACCAAAAGGGGGATCTCCAAAGCCAATCCTTTTTTTATTCTTTTGACCGATCTTGCAAGCTGAATTTAAACCCGATAGGATCACCATCTTTCCTATCTTCAATATACACCTGAACGATCTTTTTATGAGTTTTCCTGCTTTAGCAAAATCAATAAAAAGTAGAAAAAGTTTTTGTATTGATTTGTGCTATTCGTTGACTTGCTTAAATAGTAAACTTGACTTTGACGAAAATAACTGTTTTCTCTGTTTTTCTTTATTGCTTTAAAGTTTTTATTTAGATTTTGCTTATATTTTATTTTCGTTCCGTCTTTTCTAGCATTTTTAAAATCTACTTTTGTTCCTCCTAAGTTTTCTTTGTTCTTGGGAAAAGATCCCTCTTTTACAAGGAATTTCTCATTCTGTGGAAACGTCAAAGTTGAAGACTAGACTTTATCTGTCTTCCATGTCATTCTAAAATAGTTTGTTTTGAATGAAACGAGTTGTAAAAGTCGGAATCAATAAGGTTTCAAAGTTGAGAAGTGGAATGATCGTCATGTAATAATAGAAGAGTCACTAACTTGAGCTGCACCGTTCAACCTTTTCTTACCTGGTGCACCACATCTGTTCAACCTTTTTCTCTCTCAAATACTTTTTGTTTTATTTTCGAAATAGTTTTCAAATATTTTATGTGTCGGAAACAGTTGTTTAGAGATGTGTCTTAAGTTTGAAAGCTTTTATTAAAGCTTAACGGAACTACATTTCTAGGGGATGATGAGTTGACAGAAATGTATGTAGTTTTGCCTCTGCTAATTCTTGTAACCGCTGTAATAAAAAATTAAACAACTTTTATTGATTTGCTTGGAATTTTTATTGCAATATGCATTCCTCGTTTCTAACTTAAAGGATAAAGTATGACGACGATAAAAAGTATCTGCAGTATTTTTTTGAAATACTTTGAACAATTCTTTTCGGATGGTTTTTGATAAATCCTCTTATGAAATATTCATGAATTGGCGGAATAGTAGTGGCAGTGACTAGGAAAGCATAAGAAATATGTTATCAGTTTTATTTCTTTGAGAATTGTGATTCATATTAATATTTACTTATTTTTTGTTCTTTTCTCCGTCTACATCTTTTATTAAGAAATATTTACAAAAATTGAAAGAAAAAAATGATAGAAGGCTACTTGTCTGATTGCAATGGAAAACATTGGTTTTTATTCAAAAGTTCTTCATTTTTATTAGAAGGTTTTGCTTAAGAGCTGCTCTACTGCTTTGATTTCTTGTTTTATTACCTGCAAATATAAAATGTGAGCAAGTCTCCAATAAAAACTGCTTTGCGATGGAAAGAAAAGAAAGGAGAATAACATATTTTATGCGACTTTTACTAGGACATAAGTCTGTCCCATTTTTCCCCAAGGCAGTTAATCTCATTAGCCATGCTCTGCTCGTATACCTGCATACTAGTATCTATTCGAAAAAGTTAATCTACAGATTATCGCTATTATTTCTGTGGAAGTTACATGTGAGGGAAAACTTATCGCTAGACTTTTTATTTAAATAAAAGCTATCGTTAAAATACTAGTTCGACATTTGCATATCTGCCACTAAAGCAATGCAAATTTTATAGGCGTGCTTGCATAATATTAAGTAATTCAAATTTACAATATACGTATTATAACTAAAACAACTAATTATTGCCTTTGTTAGGGCTGAACAACACCAGGAACTTTTTAAAAGATCATTATTGCTCATCATCATCATAAAAACGATTATTTTAATCCTTGTTGTTAATTAACTGACTATTACAACGATACACATGTCGATCTGACTTGCTGTTTTTAGATGTGTTCACAGACAGACAGACATACTACCATGCTCGAATTATAACTAGCTCTGCCCAACTAGTGATAAACTTGTAGAGGAAATGAACAAAAAGACGAAAGACAGGGACGTTTCCCTTAAGGACTTGTAAATTCTTGCTATGAATTCATCTTTCCTTTCTGTCTGCCCGCATTTTCGTATGCGTTACCGTAATTCTTCTTTCTGTGTGCACATGAATATAACGATTTAGTAAAAAAGCGTGGCAAATTCTTAAAAATTGAAGGAATAATAATTGGTAGTAAAGTTAGGAGTAACTGCTCCACTTATTCCTTCAATTGAGTTTGAATCTATAACATGCGATAAACCACACAGTTCGTGGCTGTGTTAAGTTGCGTATTAAAACACACTAAAGACTTAGTTATACTCATGTGGAGGAAAAGTCACTCTGTCGAAACGACCGCTGCCACAGCATTTGACATGGACTCGCACTCAACCGGATGACCTCCGGAGATTTTGACATTCATTGTAAATACAAAGGTTGTGCGGAATAGGGACGGAAAGTAAATGTTGCCATTCTTTAAAGCCCTGAAGCCATTCGTAAACTGCCTGCCTCTGCCCATTATGAATGAGGCGTTTACTTCTCCCTCCAGAGGGGAACTTCACTCCAATGAATGAGTCGGGATTTGAATTGTAACGCAAATGGGGAAAATAGTTGACTTCCATGATCTCTTTTACTCGCAGAGGAATAGAAAAGAGTACTTTTCAGAGTTTGTTATCTGTGCAGTTTCACTTCACATACGGATTTTACACGTCTTTCTGACACCATAAAAGAGATAGAAGATATGAACTAATAGAGAAAGTAGTAATTGGAGTTTTTGCAACATTTTTCATTTCAACTTTTTATTATCTTGGAGGAGAAGTGTTGGTTAAAGACTGAGCAAAAGCGGCTTTCAGTTACTCTTCAGGGGACAAACTTCATGTTATTGTAAGTATAATGCATACCCTTATGGAAAATAATTAACATGTATTAAGCTCGATTAACACTTCTTTTACCATTTTATTACTAGCTTCAACGTATTATATGAGCTCACCGTATTCTTCTACATTCACCACTGGGCAAATTTTGCTTTATGCTAAGATGCTTTACTAGAAGCTTGCTTACCGTCTTGTACAAAATCATTGAAAAAAATTATCGCGTTAAACTTTTCAAAGCTATTAATTCTCTCAAGTAAATTCTCATTCCAACAATATTTGCACAGAACACAAAATCCCCTAAAGGGTCTTGTTATTTTTGATTTTAAGTTAAAACGATTTCAAAAAATAACTTTTTGTATTTAATTGAAATTTATTACATTTCTTATGGTATGGTAGTTCATAGGTAGGTCATTTGGCAGAGAAACTTTTTAACTTATTTTTTAGAACTATTTTTATAAAAGGTGAGGACAATCAAGTGACAATAAATTTGAATGCCAACCCTTTTATCTACCTTTTCACAGTCCCATGAAACCATTAAAAATATGTTTTTTTCTAAAAAAACTATTTTAAATAAAATTAAGGTGAGAAGATAAAGAGTGTGAGGGAAGGGGGATAACTCACAAAAAATTCATTTTTATATGAAAACCAGCTGCAAATGTATCCTCTTCACCATTTCATTATATCTCTTCCTCTTTGGCTTTTTTGGAAATGAATGGGAAGCTGGCTTTGTAATTGCAACGGTTTTACCTTGCCTCTACCCCAGTTTGGTAATTTTTACTAAAAGGAAGAAGGCAAGGCTAACATTATAGTAGAAAAACTCTTTCCTTATTCTAGTAAAGGGGAGCTTCAGTGCTTAAAACTCAGGGAACTCATTTGAGTAGGAGAAACTATTTTGCAGTTGAAACGAAATACTTTCATTTTGTGGTATTAGTGTCATGCATAAGTGTCCCATTTCTCTTGGAGAAAGGTAGAATTACATTTGGACAGAAAACTTCCCAGCAAAAAGCTTGTTTCCTGTTTTTTACGTGTAAAAATTGCTTCCAGTCACTGCTAATATTATAATACTGCACTGCCGACAATGTAAAAAGCGTTGTTGTTCTTCATCTTGATGATGACGATGATGGAAAAGGTGGTGGAGGAATGGCACATTAGCGCAGTAAAAGTCCTTTCTTTGCATATATTGCAGAATAATGGGAGAAAAAGAAACAACTTTTTGTGGTCCGGTTTATAATATTTTATAGTTTCCAAAACTCTGTCTCATTTCCTATTTATGGAAGCTAAATGAGTTGGTTTCCAGGTTTCCACAGCTTTCCATGCTTTTATTGTTTTTTTTTGTAGGTGGAACATTTTTCCAAATTGTGTAATGATGCCTATATAGCTTTGCCAAAGAAAAGAAAATGAGCACCGGGAATGGAAATTTAGAGAGTTTCACTCTTTGAACTTGACGTTTGCGACTTTGGAAATTATGTGCATAAATAAACAGTGGATACCTATAGGAAAAAATAAATAATTCCAGAACACTTTTACAAGTGTTTCCATTTTTATATTGACATTTGTGGTAGGATGCGGATATTTATGTAATTTTTTATGCGCTAAAATAACGTTACTAAAAAGGTAAATTGTTAAAAGCTAACGTAACAGTAAATAACCATATTAAATAAAATTTTGAAAAATGTAACTGTTTTTAAAGATTACAACGGGTGATTAAAGAATTCTTTTTGAAATACTTAGAGTATTAAAAACTGCAAAAAGGATATAAACTTTCAAAAAGTTGGATCTCTTGAAGGCAATGTTGTTTTTAAACAGGTGACAAATATAATTTGTTTAACAGTTTGATATTTTCAGGCTTTTGAAGGATTGCAAGTTTCTTACGTAATACCAGACTTTGTTTCCTCAAAGTTTTTCCAGGCTCCTTTTGTAGTTTAGAAACTTGTTACATAATAGGAAATCGCTTAACAAGCTAAATTAACTACTAAAAAGAAAACTGACATTTAAAGTAACGAGAGCAATCCTTTGGTTTAAAATAAATTTCTTGCCTTTTCGAACTTGAACAAAGTTTTAAAAATTTTATTCTTTAAGTATTTTATATTGTATTGCTTGCTCAAAGTTTTTATGTCAGGCTACGCTACGCTTTAAGGTTTTTATAAAAAACTTTACAATTTCTAACAACGTCGTTAAATTTGCATGTTTTAAAAATAGTCTGATTTACAAAATAAAACAGTTTTTTCACTTTTTCGTTTCTTATTGACAAAGGAGTTTCCAAAAATAGACGGAAGCATTATTATTATTTATCGTCGTTATTGAGCCAGGAGGACAAGAAAAAGGTAGAAAATGGTTTTTGAATGGCACGTCGCCAGTCTCGTCAGTCAAGTTTACTCTAGCTTGTATCCACCCATGTGGGTGTTATGAAATTACAACTACTCTAGGTAAAGGTTCCAGTAGGAATTAATCATTACAAGTCTTTCATCTTTGCCCATAGCTTGAACGTTACCAAACAGCAAAATCCTACTAGTAAATCAAGAATGAGTTTAAGCTATCGAAATATAATTTCCATGTTTAATATCTTTCAACTTTTTAAAACTTTTTCAACGTTTTTACTGACATTTTGCATGAAAACGCTTTTTAGATTTATGGAAAAACTAGAAATTACCTAATAATAGTAAACAATCTCAGAGCTATAATTCCCCGACGTTTATTTTTACCTTGATTTGTTTGCATTTGAGTAATACTATGTATAATCTGAACCTTTGTAAATTTAAGTTTAAGGTACAATTGGTAGTTATTTACCTGTACAATACCTTTCGGTGTGCACTTCTGCTCTTGGATTTATTTTTGAAGGCGGTTTATTCTTTTTATCATTTTTTGCACAACAAGACATGACGCTGAATGATAAATTGGATTCGTTTCAAGTTGACGGAAACCACTACCCATTTTGTCAGTGATGCACGACTGTCGAAATAGGCTTTGGCTCACCGTCATCATCATCATGGGCAAGATCGGTAAGAAAATC